>JADANM010006787.1:5018533-5028798 GCA_026213755.1 Eurema hecabe | reverse complement strand
ACAGTTCTCACGAGCGAGCGAAGAGCTTCACTAGCACTACTAGGGCGGAGGGCGGTGATGGGCCGCACGCGGCGGGCGCGGGCTCCAGTAAGGCGTCGCTGCTGCAGAAGCTGCTGTCGCAGTGACTCCCCGCGCCCCGTGGATGCATTTACCCCTCCCCCCCTTCCCCCTAGTAGTGCTAGTGAAGCTCTTCGCTCGCTCGTGAGAACTGTTACGAGATATTGAATGTTGGATATCCGTATCGGCGCAAGCTGTTGTACGACCCGTGAGAGATGCGACGGTGACTTCCCGCGATGGAGTAAAAATATACGTGACTCGCGACGCGCGCCCGCCGGGCGGCGCCACCGGACGTGCCGTGTGCAATATTTAATACGAAAATTGAATACATAATGTTTTCGGCGTTGTAAACGTATTAGTGCGAAAGTCAGATGTTACCTGTTATGACAAAATAAGTTGTAGGATTCGATGGGATAGATGTATTCGGCCTCGGGCTCTGCGCTCGTCTAAAGGTTTCGGTTTCGAAGCACTTTGAACGTTGACATTTATTTCAGGTATAAAATATTTTTAACCTTTTAATATTTTTATTTTTTCGATTTATTGTTATTTGTAGAGAGGAATTTAGACGCATAGAGCCCGAGGGGGTGTTACATTGTGTAAATAAAGCGTTGTTAAATTATAGCTGTTGCTTTAGTGTAAATAATTTGTTATGATATCATTGTGTTTCTTATAATAAATAATATTATTATTTTATAATTAATTTACGTTTTTAATAATTTCCTTTGGAATTCTTTAAAATATACTATTATATCATATTTACGTCTTAATTTTGTTGCTGTATATTATAATAGCGCTTGTGATAAACACGAGCATCGCATTGAAGATTTTATTGTATTGATTAAAGCTAGAAATCGACTTAAAGATTAACTAATTTTCACGACGAGTTCATTCGAAATGATGTACAATGTATCGAAGTCTCCATAGAAAGGCTAAATTGGGTGAAGTGAGACATAAGTCTTAATATAATTTATATAAATTTCCTATACCTAAATAAATGTGTATGTATGTAGGACCTATCCTCTAGAAGCATTTTCAGTTTTAGATATTCGGGTTAAGAAAAGTCCACTGCCGGCCGCCAGGCGTTATTAAAATTGAAAATAAATACTCCTGCTACCTCAAATGTTCGACGAGTTAAATGTTTTTGTTCTTTTTATTTATAAAGTCGTTACTCGTATAATTCATACTTTTATTTAAAAAATATATGTCGTTTTAAAAAATATCGTGTTGGTTTTAAACATAATAAAACACATTTAAATAACCGGTTAGCGTAAAATACTTACTGTCATGATTGAGTAGATTACATACCAAGTTATAATAACTGCTCAATTTGTTTAAATATAACTTTGCATCGATAAATTTGGTTTAACGTATTAAAATCGCGAAAAAACTTCATGTGTTTTCATCGGATAATATCTAATTTTCATTAACAAACAATAGAGAATAAGAGATAAATGTAATAAATAATGATAAAGTCAGTCTTAGACAAGTTAGCACAATGCCGCAGCGCAGGAACAGAACGCGGCCTAACTGCTCATCACTTGCCTATCGTAACCATATTTTTACTACTATATAATTAGAACATTACTTTCTATATAAGAGAAAGTTACTTATACGACTTTCTCGCCTATATCATAAGTACGTGCGGATAATCTTCTTATTCCAATAAGCTAAGTACTAGCGAGATTTCTGATATAGCACTTATCAATGAACCGATATTGACACCATTTATATTAGAATCGCACAACGTAGCTTGTACGTGTTGGATAATCCATGATTTAATAGTGATGCGTGTTCGAGTGAATATGCGAGTGCTAGGGGTCATACAGTAACTCTGATACGGTGCGCTTGGGACCACGGTAGTAGTGTGACAACTCCAAATTTGTTTCTATCACGTTTTCTTTAAACATAAATTAAAAAACATAAATTAAAATCATTAAAGGTATAGGTAGTGGTTTCTTAAAAGAAAAGATTTGTAATTACGGAATTTTGTAAGGACTTGATGTCTGTCTCATTTCAAGCTCACTGCGTTTTAACAACTGTTGAACTACTTTCTATGTTTGTTTTCAATGAATAACAATTGCGATGTCGATTTTTTCATATATATAACTTCAGTATATTATTGATTTGGCGATTTAGTTTTGGCTGATATTGAATATTTCCGACTTCAATTAAACTCGACATGCAATTCCACTTCTATTTGTAATGTACAACATCCAATACATCATAGTATTTAAGTAGCAATATTCAGATCTTACCACCCATAGTTGATAGTATATGAATAAATATATTGTGATGTATTATAATACCTACCTAAAGATGAACGTACAAATAACTAGTAGAATACCCAATAAACCAAATCGAAAAAGTAAGCTAAATAAAAGAATATAATATAAATATTTTTATACCTAAAAAATATAATATTTCTGATAAACTAGGCTACGGACCAATCTTGTCAGCGAGGGCATAATGATGTGACTAGCATTCTTGATAGTGAGATGAAGCTTTATGATGTCCGAGAAACGTTGCAATATTACATTCATTCCATTTATTTCAAAACCAGAACACGTGGCTGGTGTTGCCCTAATAAATAGTCAAGTCTGGAATAGTAGGAGACGGTCGACAGTACTACGACTATTCAACGCTACTGTTAAGGCATAGGTTCGCCTTTGCATTGTACATAGTAACACAAAACGTCACAAGGTTTGTCGTCAACACGAAACAACGCGGCGATTAATAACTATTTTATTATCGATGTCACATCGAAAAGAAGTTAATGTGGTCAAGAAAACATATTTTTTACATGTTTATAATGAAATAGTTAAAGATTAAAACTGTCGAGAACACGTCCATTGATAATAATGGTTTCCACAGGTTTTAATATATAATACATTCTGGGTGCCTGAAATAATAAGGATATAAAAGTATTTTTCCAATGTCAACTTTATAAACTGTATAAATTATATTGATAGACATCATAAAAATATGTAAATAAATACAGTAGATACTAAATTGGTTTACGCAAATAAACTACACTGTTATATGCGATTCATATGAATTCGATACAAAATACTTTGGCCTTTTAATGAAAAACATGGATACAGCAACAATTGGTGATAAAGATAAGATTAGCGTATGCTTTATATAAATAAACGCAATATTTTTGAATATATTGTTACGATGAAATAATGTTATGAACTTTCTGACTTAAATATATAATAATATGTATTTCGATACAAAATTTTTATATACATGATTCGGTTACGACTTATTTTAAATGCTTCAGTAAAAGAATTGTGTAACTCGTGTAATACATTGACAATTTTAATCATGAAAATATAAATAATCCTTTCATTACTCCTTCGATTTTATCTCGAGACGGATTGATATTATTTGTTATTTTAATACGAAAAAAAGAATGTTATATAAATTGCATCTTCAAAGCTCCATAGGTGCTTGGAAAGATACGCAGTACTTTAAAAATATTTAATAAACTAAGTAACTCCAAAAGTAGAAAGGATAGTCGGTGGCTAGAGTTGGGTTTTAAAAATCATCAACGAAGAATTATTCCTATAAAATATTTTGATAATTAAATGGTTAAATTGGCCTTTATGATAAGTAATGTATTATCTACTCGTATTCAATTCGTGTAATTTAGAAGATTAATTACAGTAATATCTTTGTATAATCGATTTATAGCTCGTTAAAGGGAGATCAGTAGTGTATAGAGGGCAAACAGCGAGCGCTGGCAAGGTATGACTGTGTACGACGTAGTGACTAGTGAGGGGGACGAGCGCCCAGCGCGGGGCGTGGGCCGACATTTGTTTCTATTTCAATGTTAAACCTTCCGTTTGTTAGTTCTTTTGTAAATTTGGCTACTATTCCGGTAAAATGTATCTAATGTTGTAACTTTAAGGTTTATTGTCATTCACAGTTCTTAGAAATTTGTCGATTAAGGGCATATTAGAATTAGAGATAGATATTTTAAATTGTAAAGAAAATATCTATGTATTTCGAGATGTTGTATAATTCGGAATTTTATGTGAAAAAGAATTGGAATAATGATTATTTTTGCATTAAGGTCGGTGTGTGCGCCCGTGTCACAGAGTAATGAGCATAATGGAAATCTTAACCGATCGGGTCCAAAGTCTCCATCCAAATGCTACAACAGAAATAATTGGACTGTGTATTAAATGTGATAATTGTGATTAATTTAAACCATAAATTACTCTGTGAGTGGGACCGGTGGCGAGAGCCACGCTGTTATTTGCGAAACATTGATGGGTACGGGAATCTTTGTTTCAAATGGAAAACATAATTAGTGTAACTATTAATCAACTAAATAAATAGAATTTAACATCTAAAACGTAAAGTTACATTTTTATAAGCATCTTATATGTCCAGTTTATATGTAATTCCTCTGTAGATGTGTGATAAATGTTTATAGTAAGATGACAGTCGCTAACACGATGAGGTATAAGATATCCCGTACAGTATTGATTTTATTTTTTGTATAAAATCATGCCTCGGGTCTTGGCCTGTCGTCTGTAAACAGGGGTATTGTATTGTGTATATTCATTTAGGTGTAACGATCCGATGTAGATAACGTTATACGAAAAAGCTAATTATGTTTTTCGAAAAACTTTACGATAATCTTGGTCAGCGTCGGAAGGGTCGTAGCCGTTCGTTCTTATTGTAATCTGAAATAAAACTATGTACTTGTGTCAAACACAGAGTTACGGGTGGGTTATATTTGTCAGCTTTAACATATAGGAATACCCAGTCTCAAACAGACTAAAACTTTATTTAGCGTTGAATGTAACTATGTAACTAGTCGTTTCGCAGGCGGCGATCCCTTCCGCCGGTGGCGCTTGTATCTGTGTTATTTAGTTCTTCATACGTTAGTTAAGAGCTCTTTTGTGTTGCTGCGCTTTTCAGAGCATTGTATGTATGTTTATAAATTTGTAAATAGCTAAAGTACATTATATTTTTACGATTAGAATACACAACCAAAGTTGTTATTAAAGTGATGGTTGATAAATAATAAATTCGTTATAGGTCGTTATGTTTATCTTTTACTAAACATTCAATAAACTTCATAGTTGTATGGGAACATACGTCGTCTTTACTTTATTTTTACACAACCACTATGATATTAATTAAAACGAATTTATTGTTTCTTAAAATTTGGATTCTGTTTGCGAAAGTTCGACTCGCACTAACTCTATAAAAGCATGGCTTTTATCTTTGTTTCAAGTTCGTTCTGTAATTCGTTTACGATAGTAATTTGTCAATTACTACGACTAGCCGACACTTAAATCATGTATTCAAATCGAAAAACATAATTTTATTCATTGATTCAACAGGCGTTTTAAGTACATTACATTTAAGTTGTATTTTTTGTACATTTTAGATTCGAAAATATATTAATATCTAAATAACAGTGGTTTTATTTTATGAAATATTTTTATTGCTTGATCTGTAACACAAATTGAATTTATAAGTAGATTTGGAAAATATATGTTTTTCTAAGTATTTCACCAATAGTTTTATAGTAGAAATATTAACGACTCTATGAAAAATATTGAATGCTAATTTGAGTTATGGAGAACGCTATTTAGCATACCTATTTACTCTTATACTACTATATGTATGTATGGATGTGGGGTCACCCATTACATTGGCGCATTCAGTTGGGGGCAACTTGTGTCTGAGTATAAACACGTATCTGTGAAAATTATGAATTTAAACTATGGGCTTGTGCTGGCTTGTTGGAGTAATAACTACTTCCTGCGTATTTTTATGGATAATTCGTTTAATGCGAAAGTTTAATATGACTCTCCTGAAGTTCTTCAAGCGAATTTTCCAGAAGGAAGTTGAATCAGAAAGGGAGGTATGTATGTAAATAATTTGTAAAAATAATGTATTACCGGTGTATTATTTTCGAGTTTATATTATTACTTTTCTTATATTATATTTATTTTACATATAACAATACTTTTGCTGCACAATAAGTGGTTAGATCTGTTAGTGGTGATTATCTTTAGCTTGTGCCGACCATTTTATTGTGGAAAATTTTCCTTATTTACGACATAAATATATATGGAAATCTCCTACTAGGATGCCTATTTTTGTCTCAGAGATATAAGATTTTAAGGTAAGATAATTTGAAAAGAATATAAATAATAAAATAACTTCAAAGACAATATTTTAACATCATCATACAATAGCGTTCGGTTGTGTTAATAGGTTAAAGTATAACTACTAATTTGACCTCGTATATTAATTCACGGTAGATAGTACCTACTACCTACCTATTGGCGGTGAATTCACAATTAAACACAATTAGCGTTTACGTAAGTAACAAATACAGAGCAACAAGTGATGTGTTCCGTTAGGTCCAAATGGTAGGCAGATGAATATTTTGTCCATATAACTTAGGAATAGTGAATACAGCTTTTAAGGGCCATTTTTATTAGGGTTTTGAAGTTTACATCTCAGAACCTTTATAGTTACTTCATCTTCTAGTACATGTCATGTTTTCTGATGTGGCTAGCGGAGTCTTCCGCAGCACTTCCGCAGACGTGAAAAACATTTTAATAATTGTATATTTCATAGGTATGTACCTATTTCACCGAATCGGTATTATAATATTATTATCTTACGCATTTTGAATATGGTAAATAAATTTTTCTATTGGACAAAATTTAAATTTGAATGTGTCAAATTGTTGTATTTATAATAAAAAGCTTATAAAAAATGAATGTTCATGTTTTACTTCGGCCATAAAGTCGAAAATGTTACATAATTTCACGAACAGCTGGTAACGCACCCTGCGTAGTAGGTTGAAGCGGGACTGGGATTCGGCAGCCCGGCACTCGGCAGCGAGCAGCGAGCCGCGGCGTAGTCCCGAGTTGAGAGGCCTTGTGCTAACACGCACGTATCCCGATTTCTCGCTGTGTACCACCAAACTCGATACAAACCGCGCGCGTACCTTCCGCTTTTAAAAATTTAACAAAATTCGAAACAAAATATGTGCACCTCCTTTCGTGTTTATGATTTGTGAACATAACGGTAAAGAAGATGCCCTGGAGTTGTCCTTGGTCCCGAGAGCCACAACGTACACTCGATATCAGTCCACCTTCTCAACTATTGTCACAGGTTTGTGTATATTATTTTATATTTATTGTTGATTTTTGTTTATAATAATTAAGAATAATGTTTATCGTTATTCATAAATTACATACATAGATTGATAAATATAAAATATAGGTAAGTATTTACTCAACACTTATTCTTCTTAGTGAGGTGCGATTAAAATGATTAATCAAGAATCAAGATTTTCCCAAATAGGCCAGTAGCAATGCAATAACACTTCTATTTTTGTATACAAATATTAATATAATATTATATAGGTGATATAAAAATAGGTTTGTTTAATACATACCTACATAATAAAATTATTCATAATAGGCGCCTTCGGAATGCCTTTTGAATTAAGCATGGATTATCAGTTTAAGATAAAGTTAGTCATATATTATAAGTTACGGTCGTTATGTGTAATGGATTCAGAGTAGTATAATGTTATTCCCATAAAACTTACCCATGTCCTCTTTGAGATGTCTCCTATCTCGATATTATATTATGAACATTCAACATAAATAAGGCCGCGACGAAAATGAAAGTTAAGATATTTATAATAAATTTATTATATTAATTATAAATTTATTTTTTTACTATAAATATGGTACAAAAAAATAAAACTTATTGAACACACAACAACAACAACGTGTGAAGCGGTTTAAAACCAAACCCACTGAACTTTACTGGTTTCAATTGTGACAATATCACAGTTGGGGTTCTTCCTTTACCTTCTTATTCTTATTGCAGTCACTTTACCTTTTAATTTTATGTTTTACAATCTCGGCAAAAAGGTCTATGGTAAGTTTAGTAACCATGATTTGTTTAGTAGATACTATTGTATATATTCTTTCTTAACGGATGGATGTATGTATTCATTTAAATAGGCAGTTAGTAGGTTGGTATGTTCTTCGTTACTTGTACGTAAATTTTGGAACAGTCTCTATGGAGAAGCTGTATTCTGAAATGATGATAATTATTGTAAATTGAGGCACACGGAACAAACATCAGCTGTACTGTACCGTGTACCTTTGGCCTGCAGCGCAGTTACAAAGCGCCCGTGCTCTAGGCTGGTCGTATCTCCTACTAATTTTCGGTTTACCAGCAACGTTAACGTCAGTTTCGGAACCAAATTAGGAGCTTATCTACTGCGTAGATTATCATGCCGTATAAACTCTTAATTAGTTTTCTTAAATAAAAATGATTCGCGATGCCGTGGAATTGCTTCTGGGGATACCAGAGTCCTCCACCTGCATGCAGAGTCAGTGGACCGCTGCACCTAGTTCTACAGGTATCTACAATATTTCATTTTCTATTCGCACCTCTTATCTTCAGATATCAAATTTTTAAATTAATTTATATGTCACGACGTACTGTTAGTGTGCATTTAAGACATTTAACATGAAAGGACATATTTTCCTTGAGTAAAACGTTTGTTAAATTATACTGTCGTAATTTTCTCGCGAATATGGATATGACGTCAGTAATTTCCCACGGTTGTAACAATTTTAATGAAGGCAACAAGGGATAATTGTTCTATTGCAACTGGAAAAGATAGTGCATCAAGCTGTCTTTACCAATTCATGCAATTCACAATTAATGATTCGAATTGATATTTTCATCTTAAATTTTATGTTTCTCAAGAATATAATTAGAGAACATTTTGTTGAACCCTTATTGTTATCGAAAGTATTTAAATTGTTTATTCCTTTTATTTTAAATAAATAAATAAATATTTCATATATATACTATATTATACTCAGTGTGTAACGTTTTATTCGTCTGTGAGTCTAGGGCACTCTATGTTCTCGTCCCTATTTTAACAAAGAATCTCAGAAGTGGTGTCACAGTTGTTATTTAAGCCATGTGCCGACTAAGAATGTTTTAATAGGATTCTAAAATCTAATTTTAAAAGATTTAGATTACATTTCCATTTAAATTATTGTTCTATCAAATAGTCATGTATTGTGGTTTTATTCGCATTTTATCCGTTTTTTAGAAAGACCAGTAAAAAGTATCTTTTGCGCTTATCCAAGTTCTATTCTATTTGCATCCAAAAATTTAAGGCGTTTTTGCGAGAAATTATATCCTGAAGATTATGCTATACAGGCTCTAGTAAGCACGTTTTGCGGTTCTGATGTAGTACAGAGGGCGTATAAATAAGTACATACAGCGGCCGGTGTCCGTGATGGGATAATAATGAAGTGCAGCGTTTTATGAGAGATTACTTACGTGACAGAGCAGGTGACGCCAATCGCTGCTAGCTCGATGTTATCGTGAGGAAACTGCACGACATGTACATCCTGAACAATTTTAAATGCTGTTAATAGTGACATTATATTCAGTGACGAGAAATTCTAGTGTTTACTCGAATAATTTTACTATGTACCTACTGCAAAGGCACAAGAAATTATATATTATACAATTTAAATAAAATAAAGAAAAAAATTGTGAAAAAAGTTTTCCTTGGTGCACGTCAAAATTAAACTTGGCCGGTTTTTAATAGAAGTAGATCAAATGTATCTTATTACTTATATGCAGAGTGTAGTGTGGAAAACATGCAAATTTTATTGCCATTTTAAATGTTTTTAAAGCAAGACATGTCAAGGAGATAGCAATAATTATGCATAACTTTTGCACCTACTAGCGATAAAAACGACGATAACTCCGCTATAACATAAACCAATACGTAATGTACGTAGAAAATTGTATTTATTGTACCTTATTATAATGTATCTAAAGTAAGTCGGTATCGAAGAAGTCTTAAATCGCAAGTTTAAAATTAACACACAAAGAAATAAAAGAAGAGAAATTTGACTGTATAATTAGGAAACAACAGACACATGTCACACAAATACATTTTAATTAAAATGAATAAGTTTTGTTTTGCTTGTAAAGCTCACATTGTGCTGTTATTTGTCTTTTGTTTTCTATGCACAACACCATGAGGTCACCATAGTCGAGTTAACGGTAGAATACTAATGTGCTCATGCGAGCTCGGAGCGTCACATGTGCATATCGAGATTGGACACCTCGAGTTCCCGGATAGTTGCGTAAGAACAAGTGCACCG
>JADANM010006787.1:4984925-5018433 GCA_026213755.1 Eurema hecabe | reverse complement strand
CTGCGCCCGCGCCGGCTCCCGGCCGATTGACCGCCGACGCCTTTCCTACTATGTAATCTCAAGTTCATTGTCAACCGATACTTATCTTCATTTACGACCAATATTTATATCCATTCTGTTCAATATCAAAAGATCTTTTGCATAATTTTTTTTGTTTTATAAAGGCTTTATATAATACACAAGAAGCTACGCTGTCCGAATTAAATTCCTTAAGTAATTAGTTATTTTAAAGTTTTTCTGTTAAAGTAGAGTTACTTTATTTAAATGAAATTAGTCAGCCATTGTTTAACTGTATAAAAAGTAGATTTATTTTACTAAGAGAATAATGCGAACCTTGTCCATTTATCGTTAGTATATCATGAACTGTACCGACATACATTAATTAGAATCGTATACTGCGTGTGCGCATCAAGAACTTCAAACAAAAGGCCTGTTATGCTCGCGGTTCTTTTGATAAATCTTAAATGGTCCCGTAGTTCTTGAACAATATCGTTTTATCTTTTGATTTATTTCTGGTTTTCTGTTTACTAATATTTTGTAACTTCTAACATATATCACCTTAGGCAACTGTTCAATCTATCAGAATAACAAATAACGGATCCTTTTCTCTATTAATCATAGGCAGGGGTTAGTTTGTGCCTGTTTAAAAGTGTCTGGTTTATTAGTTGCACCGCGCTGTGACCTTTAAGATGGATATACACGATGATTTACGGCACATTCCTGCGGGAGCAAGCCTCTGGGAACTACTCGAGCCGTAGGAATAGAAATTTTGAAACATTTTGATCAGTGACGAACTATTTCGTTTATTGAATTCCTTTTAGTTCACATTTAAGCTCTTTGTAACATCGTTGTTGATTTTAGATTTTTATTATGTCTTTGTAGCTTCAGCGTGTTACTTTAGTACCTTTCTATAAATGCGTATAGTCTTTATTCGAAATTCATATAGATGTGTAATCACGATAAAAGGCGGATGTTGCATAAAACAGGAACTGCCTAAAGAGTGTGTCGAGCTGACCGGAAGTGCGAGGATTGAGGGGCTCCGCAGTACACAGGTACTTAATAGTACCTCTAATGAACGCAGCAGGAGTGGTCGCATTCGTTCATTATTACCCACTGCGCTATCTGTACTTGTTTCAATTACCTTCCAGCCGCTATAATGATAGGTCATAACAGCATAGTTGAAATATTTCCCTAGAAAAATATCTATAGACATTAAGTTTCTAGTTGCGTCTGTATTATACTTTACGCTTATCTGAGATATAAGGCGACTAATTGAAATTGAATTGACCTTTTAAATTGTCTAACTCTAACATATATTAATTATTCGTCTCAACCACAAAATTTAAGGACATCCACCTCTAGTATCCTGTTTCCAAGGTAAAGTTTCATTACTGAAATTCAAACTGTGACCACAAAACATTAAGTCTGCAAAAAATGTCACGCTTCGCGGAACATGCCAGCCAGCTGTCTCCCGCCTCGTGGCCTCTGAGAGTAAGGCACTGACCACTGTCCGCGCTCATGAATTCAAACATGCCATAATAAATAACTTACAATGCTTATCTATTTATACTTTACCGCTCCGCGTTTTTAAACTCTTACGAGCATAAAATATAATACAGCCGCGTAACACTTTATTAGAGTCTAAACGTTAGCATCATGAATCGATTTCTGTTCCAATGAAAGTTATAAAATAAAATGTGTTCCTTTATTGGAACATAAACAGAGTAAAAATAGCTTCGACCACCTGGGGCTCGGGTACACCGTTCATAAGTTCGAGTGCTGCAACATGATTTATGAGACTAAGCTCGACACAATGCCACCGCAAAATACCCCTTGACAATTTTTCTAGCAAACAATTCAACTCGTTCGCTTACGCCAAGAGGAAGCACGAACAAACGCGCTTGTTGCGAGTCAAAAGCAATGAATTATTGTAATTTGTATGATATTGTGTTACACCTTTGAGTGTTTATATTCACATTTTAATTTTAAGTCTTTTTATAATTTATAGTTGCCCGTCAACTTGCTTTATATGTTTATGAAAATTGTAAAATCGTCATTTGACACTTATGCATCCCCGAATTTGCATTAAATAATATATCTCTTTAGCATTAAATAATTAAAAGGAACAAGATCGTTCGTCACTACTTTTTAGGTATTTGTTAAATCATTTAAATCTAGTAAACGTCCATTAGTGCGCTTTTATAGCGGTGCGTAGAAAACCGCTGATTAATTATTAGAGTAATCTCGGAGTGACAACTGACAAGCGTGACGCAGACGCGCCGAGACCGGCTCTCACCAGTCACCACCACTCACCAGCTCTCTTCATTCACTCCAATCGATGACACGCCAACCTATCAACTTGTCAATGGGCTGCATAAATGAACTGCGTTGGGCCTTTCATCGCGCGGTTACAATTAGTAAATGTACCTAATATGTGAAGCATATGTTTGCTATACTGTATACATCGTATTAGTATATTTTTAACAAGTATTACGCATGGATTTCATATTGATTAAAAGACGTTAAGTCATCGACGCAAAGGTTAGACTAGTTAGGGACCACTCAAATCTAACTTAAATCTCTCGTGGAAAATATCAAGAGCTTTTAAAGTGCTTATAGTTATGTTATGTGAAAATATTATGTCACGTATGACAACTCATTTTTGCATTAGGTACTAAAATGAAACTTAAGATTTAGAACAGTGAAATTGATTTTGCTGGAAACTTTTTTGTTTTTATCGTTTTTCTCCATTCTACAGAAATATCCGTGGATATACGTCTACCTATAATAGTTTTACTAAAATTTTTGACATTGTTCTTTGTCGCAGTTTAGATTAGGCAAATAATTGCCTATATGTCTTATTGGAGCCTGTAAAATTAATTAAAATACTATAAATTATACATTACACATTATGTTTAACAAATCTTACTTTAACTGACGGGTCATTGTGTATTGCTTTCGTTCTTTCGATTTCTAGAAAATGCCATAAATGGAAAATATTTAAAAGCATTCTTAGTTTGCAAACATCACGTAGAGAACTCTACGAGAATCGAATCTTTAAATGATGTGTTCAATGTAGGCTTCTGTATCGCGTTGCGTAAGGTATCTGCTTTGCTATACTTACGCATGTGTTACACGTGACGTCATTGTTTCAACATCTACAAACAAAGCCACAAACTAGCCTTGTACACACAACCATTGCTCCCATTTTTTAAACAAACATAAAATGTAATATACATTTCATTCCCTCAAGTTCCATATCATTATTATACATGTTTATTATTGAGACGACCCGGCATTCCTAACAATGCAATTACTGTCCAAATGATTTAGCCGCGGTCGGCCCGTATAAGTCAAGATTTAATTTAATTGAAATACTACATGAAATGCAACTCTTAACGAAGATTAATTGAATTTTGATTAAAACTTCATTGACTTAGCGTTGACGTATAACATTGTATGTTTTAATATTTTGTATAGTGGTGTTTATAAGTTATGATAATTTTAAGGTAATTCCGCTGTTTAGCTGGGTGAGAAAAGCTATGTTTAATCTATCAAACGCCGAAATAAACGTTTTCCACGATTTCAAAACGCCTCATGTGTGGTCTTGGATCGCCATAAACATTTTCAATCATAACCAAGTTGCGTTATAACCAAGAATTCCGATTATAAATATGTTGCGCTAAAAATAATTACGTACAACGTTTCTTTGGTATTATTAAAAGAACACGTGTACATATGGCATTTGTTAAGAAAAACTGTAGCGCCTCGAATTCCTTAGTGTACTGTGAAATATTGTTGATTATTCGCTTACAAAGACACGCCTGTGTCGGCATGCAAAGTTAATTATTTTATTGCTGTGGCTTGCATTGATTAGACTAAAATAGTTTTGTGGACCTAATTAAAGTTATCTTAGTTAACAACGCACGTATAAAGGATGAAAGCAGTTAGGTTCTATGCAACTTTCCCCATACACATTTGGATTAAACCAATAAATCTAGTGACACAAATACATTGGTCGCGAAATTAATTGTTAAATTATTCAGACAATGTAACAATAGCTTGTAGAGCGTGATTTATAAAAGTTAACAAGTAATGGTGAAACGTTTAAAGATTTGTTTTTATGCGTTACAAATTTTTGTGTTCAAACATTAAAACGAAAAAAAGAAACGAAAAATATTTGCTCTTAAATATCGTATGAAATTCATCAAACTCTGACAATTTCGTCTAAAATGAAAAGAGGTCTTGTCTTTGACAATGATAGAGGATATTTTGAAGAATATCTTTTAATATCTTGTTTCTTTCTTACTTAAGCGTAATACAAACCTATTATCATAATGTAACAGGCATTTTTATATTCATTATTATTATTTACGTTTCGTGCACGCAATTTTCAACTTCCCCAAGGAAAGCACCCCAAATATATCTGGGAGTGGCCCGACGGCGTGGCGTTACCTGGGGTAAAACCATTAGAAAGATACCCATAATAAATGTTTATTACATCTTTGCTATTAGACTTTATAAAGTAAAAATGTAAATTGATGGCGAACGTAAATATATATATAAAAAAG
This sequence comes from Eurema hecabe, assembly GCA_026213755.1. Classification (NCBI taxonomy): domain Eukaryota; kingdom Metazoa; phylum Arthropoda; class Insecta; order Lepidoptera; family Pieridae; genus Terias; species Terias hecabe. Next base: position 5,013,862 of record JADANM010006787.1, on the reverse strand, counting down.
ATCAAAAAAAAATTTTTAGCAGAGCGTGGTTTCGATCCACGGACCTCTGGGTTATGGGCCCAGCACGCTTCCACTGCGCCACTCTGCTACGTGATGCTGAAATAAAATTAGCTAACTTAACCAAAGCAAACGTAAATCCATGCAGAAGTAGAAATTACAATTATTATTAATCGAAAATAGGTACTACATTCAAATACGAACATGGTATTGTTATTAAATTATTATAAGAGATAAACAAAAATATTATAAAACATATTTGCGTATATTTACCGTTAGCACCAACGTAGAGTTCCATTGGGTAAAGGAAACATTCCTGATTGAAAGTGCCAATTAAAATTGCTTCTAGAATATTAATTGCTCTTTGTATAGGTACCTTAGCATTCTGAATACACACTTTATTTCTGATATATAGAGGCTCATAATTTTCTACGAAGAGAAACCAACTACTAACTTGAGTGCTAATTTACTGCATTATTATCGTTATCTTAGAATAGCTTACCAATCAATAAATAGTGTGATGTTTGTTATTAGAAAATTATTCATTCCCTTACGAGTATACACATTTATTTAAAATTCAAAATTAATTAATTATTGAAACAATGTAATAAATAAAAATCTTCTTATTAATGATATAATTATTATAATTGAGACTGAAGTGTTACTTCAATGATATCGCATTACTTTCACGTCGCGTTTGAATTAAATAATAATATACAATTCTTGGGAACATCCTTGATTACAATGTAAGAAGGAGATTGTTAACTGATGCAATGCGTTCGCATGAATATCGATACGTGAGCCTTTTTCAAAGGCAACATTGCCCGTGATATCCAAAGGCCCTTTAATGTTATTCCACTCACGTTCCTCCGTTTATCTACAAAGAAGCCGCGGGATGAATTGCTTCCAAAAATTTTTTTAAAATTCCCAACCGTAATCCCGGATTCGGTACCACGTTCATTCAAAACGTTATAAAATGATTACCACACGCACACGAAGACTTACGAAAGCAATTTACTGCAGCTGATAACACGAAATTGGTTCAGCGATGTAGGGAAACAGTGTCAACGTTTATCGGACTTAACTTCTTAATTAACACTGAATTAGTTAATATCGGAAGTGAAAAATTATGCAACAAAAACGTTTATGTCTTCCAATATCGTCGCGATAATGGTGTTGTGTGATGTCCGTGTTATTGTGCATTGCTGATAACCTTTCAATGTAATTTCTGTATCAAATTAAGTTCCTGTCTTGCACAACTAACTTATATAGCGATGCGACATTCAATCTTTAAGTTCTCGTAACATACAAACCTTAGTGAAAGGTATTAAAGAAAAGAAATGATTAAAGTATTAAGCTAAGATTGTTAAAACAATATAGGGTAATTTAAGAGAAACGTAGGGAAAGTGGGTTGTTATTAAAAAACGGTATGAGGTGATATGACAGACGCGGCTTATTTGTTATTAGTGGCACGAATAAAGATACGGATGTATAAATTTTACTTAAATTAATAATAGATGACGCTAAGGCATCTGACAAAGATAGCTCGTCTTTGTTATTTGAATAAATATTGTCTTTGTCCCACCGTTTAAGAAATTTTGTTTTTGTTAGTTTTTGTCACGATCATCCTTTCGTTACACGCAGTGAATAGGGACTTGTTCCGGTATTGTACGTATATTCCTTACGGAATTATTTTTGACATGATTGATATCGAAGCCACAACGCTTACACTGCAAGTAAAGATTAAAAAATGTTTCTTTTTTCTCATTTTTGCAATTAAATTTATTATCTTTACAAAGCACATAATAATTTAAGATATTATCAATACATATATTATGTTAGATATAAGACGCCAATTCTCAACAGGCATTCTTAATGAAATACTCGAAATACCTTCATAATGAATTAATCAGCCTGCGTACCGTTAACAAATACACAAACATTTGGGACATTGTTAATGCGACTGTGGGCCAGCTGTTGGTTGAAATTTGACGCGAGTAATGGGCCGCGTGCGATGGCTTTATTATGTCAGTGCTTGACTGCTGCCGTGGAAGATGCGTTTTTGTGCATCTCCGGGCGGCTGGCAGCGGGCCCGTTGCGATGTAAGCGCCGGCAGGTGGTGAATCTACACTCATAGCATGTGCGCATTAACACAATAACTTTACATATAGAAGGTACGATCTTGATACGCTATCGAGTTTCATTTCGTCGCTTTTATGTCTGCTAAAGTGAGCCTGTGTTGTAACAAAGCGCGCTACTCTCACATCTGGAACATTGAATACTTAAATTAAAAGCCAGAAACCATATCAACTGCTCCGCAAATGGCGCCATTATCATCGCGCCGGCGGCGCCTGTACCGAATCATGACGTCAGTGAACTATAATTGGACTTAAAAGCTCATAGGGAATATCTCACGAATGTTGTGTTACCTTCAATATGTTTAGGAGCTGCGTTTATCGACGGCTCCTATTATACTTATATCAAATGATACGTAAATTTGTCTGAACTGTGAATTGATAAATACATACCAATCGAACTAGCGTAATCGTGTCAGTTCACAGTTGCAACTGCAATTTATTAGCTCTAACACAATCTGCGGCGATAAGATCGCCAACTAAATATGCTACTATTGAAACGAAATTAATTTATCAGTTAATAAACACTCGATTCGAATAGTGAATTGAGCCTTACAAGTTATTGTTCTGTCAAGAATTAACGTAAAAATTAACACCTTGTCTTGTCCCTTTTAACAGCTTAATATTATTTTATAGTGGGCGTTGAGTTAAATAATATTAAAGAGCTGTGTCTACTACTGATTGTGTAGAACGTGTTTAATACATTTGCTATACGGTAATTTGAAATATAAAAGAATGCGGGGTATGAATGGGCTCGCGTGTCTACCGGTGTTGCGTCTATTGTGCGTCCATTAGGCGTCCAGCGAAGGGTCGCAGGTAGGCCCGTGGTCGGCGGCCGGTGGCGCGGCTGATGCCAAAAGCGTGCCCTACTGCTTTGTACTAATCCATACAAGTATGCGCTCCGGCAAGCATCTGGTTTTATTGGTCAGTTAATTTAATACACATCCACTTATGTTCAAATAAACCAATTGCCTGATTGATGTACATTAAATGCGTTCATGCGTGTATGTATTTAGAATAATACGGGCACATTTAAAATTTGTTATTAATTAATGTTTTTGTTATATTGCAGAAGGAAGGTGTCGCCCAAGCGCATGCATTTCGAAAGAAGACCTTTAAGAAGCCAAGACCATGTCATTGGTGTCACCAGCCAGTCCACAACGGTTCGTGTTGCAGAGGTAAATAAAAAAACATTCCCACCTTTTTAACATGAATATATTATTATGTCTACATCTCTATCGTTTTCGTACCACTCAAATCGCTTGGTAGATTTTGTTATTTAGTAAAAAGGTCGCCTTTAAAATCGCCAATAAAGAGTTTAAAAAATTAAATAAATAAAAAAACCTCCATAAGGAATTATACATTAAATATCATCTGTTTCTCGGTATCTGTTAAGTCATAATTAGGTATTTTTTGTAATTTCGTATCTACATACCGTCTTCTCACAAAGTTAATATTTTATTAATTTTTTGTTATTGTTTCAGTTTGTAAATATGTCTGTCACACCACTTGCGAAAACAAGGTATGTATTTCAAATGTTAATATCATACCTACTTATTATAAGTATAAATTAGCAGCAATAATAATTGCAGTTTATGAACATAAGATTAAGTTAGGAAAACTGGTAAGAAATTGGATAATATTTCCGTCACTGCATACGTTTTTAATCTATTCTAGATTTTTAAGACAAGAGTGACGATTATGTTTGTTGAATGATCTCAGTTCAATTATACATATTAATTTTTTTAACCTACTTATTATTAGATGTTACATCTATTCCTTAGATGAGAATATCTCCCAAAATATTGCTAATAAATTATATTGTTAATTACATATTATATCGTATATTAATAATGCAGGTAGATAATTCGTCTGCATTGAAGACAGCTAGCGCCATCTAGTACCGATTTCTTTAAGTTATCTTAAGCGCCGTTTGCGCAATGCTCTATCATATGTCACATTATGGCTTTACTAAGTATTTTACAGATGGCGGTTAAAGATACGAACCGCGCTTGATATTGTCATAGATATACGTTATTATAGAGATTTGAATTTATAGGGAACTGGCTGTTGCCCGCGGCTCCGTGGACTTAAAAATATTTTTTGATCCCCCGTTACAACAATTTTTCCCATTTAAGAAATAGCCTATGTCGCTCCAGGTGTAGATATCTAGATCCTGAGAAAGTACAGTAATATATTATGTGTGTACCAAATTCATTGCAGTTTGTTAGTAGTCTGAAATGTATAAATTACAAAGTAACACACACACATTAACTCTCCTAAAACGATACATCTATATTACAGTAATGAACAACATATTTTTTCGTGCACGTATTGTTCATTATTATATAAAATTGGTAGATATACATTATATAGGTATGTAAATCAACTGAGAATAATGTAATGTTATTATATTATTAAATAAACGAATAGTGTGTACAGGCTCTACGGTCACGATTGCATTGTTTGTCCACAACTCGAAATTGGGCACTTTATTTGACGGACTCACAGTTAGAATATTCTGTAACAAATTGCGTCTTGTTATCGAAGATTTATCTGCTGCTGACAGAATCACAACGATTTATAGTACAATGTTTTAATAAATCTCGCCTGATCTGAATCTGATGAAAATTTTATGTTTAAATTAGTCGTGTCCGTTTTCTAGTCTGTGGTTATATGTTGGTAAATGTTGCCATACCCTTTTCTAAGAATATGCATATTGCGTTTTAATAACTCAATTAAAAATGCAGATGTACTAGTGTTAAAAACCTAGTAAAGATAATGTACTCGACGCAGTGGTATGTTATCTTCTATTATAGTTTTACTTCCATATTGAGGAACATTAATGATATTTTAAAATTACAGAAAATCACTAAATAACTGTTATCTTGCTTTTAAATGTAAATCAAATCGTAAAACGGTCGTAAATTAAAGTGTAGTGTAGGATTTCGATATAGAGGGGATAAATTTAATGTTTGTAGTACCGTGTACGTATTAGTCATCAATTTTAAAGTGGCCGATCCGAAGATCCAAACGCAAATAAGTAAAACTTGTAACTATTCAAATGTAAAAAAGGTTGGGTTTTTCTGTTTAATACATGAAGTACAGAAATTGTTTCGTTTTCATGACTATCGATTACTATAGGACATTTATATAAAAATAAAATAATAAATTAAAATGCCCTATATTACAATATTTTAATTTTAGAAATATATTAATAAAATGTGAAAATAGAAAATAAATCTATACATATTTCTCGCCTCTTAATTGATTAATTTAATGTGCTCTACATTACCATACTAAGTACCCTTTTTTTAACCGGCAATTAACAACGGAACTTAATTATTGAAATTAGCAGCAGACGTGGGTGGTACAGAAGCAAGTTAGATGGCCTCAGGAGTACCTCAGGGGAGAGACGCAAACAGGAACACTGATTACCGAGAAATACATTACAATGATGTTCTTGGAAGTAAAATGATGAATTTACGATGACACGGAATTATGGATGTTACTTAATGCTTGAATTATTTCGTTCCTTCGTCATTTTTTTCTTTTATAATCATGTTAAAAAATAAGCATCACTGATTTTTACAGAAACTACTTAAATGATCTTATACGTAACATAACGTAACGAGTAAGAGTTAGGAGTTAGGACGCACGAGATATAAGTTTCAAAACATAATAAATACCTAGTAGATCCAAGTAGATATTAAAATAATAAATGATTTCATATTTGATCGTTTAATATTATTTATGTAAAAAGCTTCAAAATGGCATGGCATTTAAGCCTATGGTGCAATTAAGTTTCATAATAATTTAATTGTTAGGCGAATTCCGGTTGAAAGCTTGTTTGCATGTTTTGTATCGTCGCTGTTAACTGGTAAGTAAACTCGAACATTTTCGCATGCAAAATGATCGCTGATAATGGAGGGAAAAGGCAAAGGCGTGCTGGCACGCAAACACTTATGCGATATGGATAGGATCGGTGTTCGGCGATAGTTGGGATTTTGCTGAGTCAGGTGCGACGCTCTGAGTGGTCGCGACTCGCTCTCGGCACTCCGACTCGCGGTCAACTGGAGGCTAGTGGCTAGTGGCTAGTGCCTATGGAGCACAGAGCACAGGTCTCGGTTCGCGAATCTCGCAAACTCGCAGCAGTGCCGCCGCGCGCGCCGTCTCGAAAACGCGCACGCGAAATCGCGTCTTCGCGTGCTTTCAACTTAAGCTTATAGACGTTTTGCATCTGCTCTATAAATAATTCTCACTGTGAGCCGTTGCTCTAAACGGTCCAAGCATTAGCTGAATTCCTAACGATTTTGATTCCTTTAATTCCGTTGATATTACTTATTTGGACTGTGTGATTTAAATTAATTAATACATTGTAACGACATCACGTATGTATGTTATACATTAATGTTATAAATGTATGTCTATCCATCGAACGATTTTTATTTTTTTTAAATAATAAGAACTAATTTTCTTTAACAACCGCAAATGAAGTCAATGAACTTTCAGTATTCGCAAAGTTTCAGTTATATTGGTGTTTAGTATGTTATGTTAAACTCTAGTGATTTAATAAAATTATATAAAAGTGTAAAAAAGACAGATTAAGAATATTGAAGAAAGAAGTAAGGCATCTCAATAGTGAGCGAGTGCCGGGCGCTTTAGTGACCACTTCCTCTCCTAACCAAGTGCCACGCCACATAAATATAATATGCAAAACAATTCTAGTTTGCTTTCAAGGCTATGCCGATCTTATCGGTATATCCAATAAATATGCCCTGATACGTACTGCCAATGACGATTTTAAGCGATAACAGTGTTTTGTGTTGTGTATTATCGTTAGCCGCCTTCCTGAGTCACGTATACCATTTCATAGCGCAGGTGTTTACCTAACTAAGGTGTATTATAGCGAACCGGAACTCGGCTATCAATTAAATGTTTCGTAAAAATATTTAGTATAATAGTGCTGACTGATCGGAAAGTAATAATGGATAAATTTATTCAGAGACATTTAAAAGTGAATTTTATCGAAAGTTTCTAGATATGAAGAAGGATATCGTAAATATAATTGGAGACGGGTTTTGTAAAATATTATGTTATCGGAAAAAGTGAAGTGAAGAGTTTTAAATAAGGCTTAAGTGTTTATCAATAATTACATAATGCAAAACAACAAGCGATACAGTAGTAGCAGCAGTATGACTACTTCATCGGGAAGCTCCAATTTAAGAGTACGTAAAAATGTTATTACATACTGTAGTTTCTCTTTAATATATTGAATCTCTAAATGTGTTGCTAATTGCATAACTCAATAACGACTGAACCGATTCTAATAATGCTTTTTTAGAATATTCCCTGAACTACGAGGATAGTTCTTAATAGGTTCCTAATGTATTGTTGCGGAATTACTTACCAAATATGACATAACAGCTATTTACAGACTAATCGATATTTTTTCTTAAATATTTACTTAAAATTACATCAATAAAACACACTGGCATATTATGGCATTTATGAAGTTTTATATATCCACGATTAAAACGGCACTTGTTAGCTGACTAAATCAATCAATCGAAAGGGAACTTTAAAAAAAGTTTATCATATTTTTTGATTTGTTGTATAAGTAATCTTATCAGTGATTATTTCAATATAAGACGATATAATATAGCAGATATATTATACTATATAAATAAATAAAAGAGATTATTTCTATTAAATGGTATCTACATGATATAAAAACAGTTTGTTAAATTTCTATCGATTTAAGGATCGGTACGAAGATTAATACAAGTAGAAAAGAAGGAATTCACTCGCTGACAAATAAAAACACAAACTCACACCACGAGAGGATTGTAAGATATGCAGGTCATATGATACTGATACCGGTGTGTGTGGTTATTAAAATCAAGTTCCTTAATAACATAATATGAACACTTTTTAAAATTTTCTTTAACACGTTTCTTTGGATACTATATAATACGGCTGAAGAAATCTTATTATTTTTTGGTATAGTATACGTCAATAATATTATTCTATTTGTATTCTTGATTTATTTTAAAAGTCGTAAAATAAGCACATAATTACGTGAATAAAAGGACCATATATTTCTTATATTTCTATATAATTTATATTTATTGTTTAATGATTATATCGCTTTTTTAAGTACATACACTAAATATTACCTTCCTTTTTCTTGTGTCTCTAAGATCCGGGCCGAGTGTTTTAATACGGGGTAATATTATTTCCCGTTCAGTTAATAATAGGTTAAGCTTGCGATTTGAATTAATAATTGCAGCTTTCGAAATTAATAAATACCTCCGTGCCGTCGTGTAGCCATAAATCAGTATTAAGGCTGGACAATAACAGCGTTATAGTACAATGCGATCGTAGGTGTAGGTCCGTTGCTATTGAAAACTGGGAATGCAGCAGAGGTTTTATTGTATTGCGTACTTGTGGTCCGTACTCTATAGTCTATGCTCTATAGCCTGTACTCCATGGCGGGGTAAGGCTATTGAGTGTTGGTTGTGCATTTATGTGTATAGTTTTGTACCTACTATTATGCGTCTATTAGCTAAAATATAACATGTTAACGAAGATTTTTTTATAAACAAAACTAATTTTAATTTGTATATATAATAATAATGAAAGGTTTGAATAAACTGTCTCATTTGTGTTAATTGAATAAATTCTGACGAGAATGTACTTAATATGACGGACCTCATTAATTTGGTATAGATAGATGCTAAGTATATTTTACGAGTTAAAATTCGAAAATGATTTAGTGACTTATATTTCAACGTAATATATGTTGTCAATTAAAAAAATCTTTCGTATTCCTTGTTCTTTTTTAAGGTTCAGTTTTGTACTAAAAAAGGTAGGGGTACACCTACCTGAAAATAGTAAAATTGTACTCATATTAACTTTAAACGTAAATCTCAAATCTCAATACAATTTTGACTTGTTCAGTTTCCGTTTAACATTGTTCAGTTACGCTGTTGTATATTAACGAAGAATTTAACTTTAAATATTGTAAATTTTATAGAGATGAAAGAACAAACAATTAATTTCAAATCATCCGCAACCTCGCCTGGGTCCAAGAGCGCTACAAAGGAATTCCTTTGAGGCTACACAAGTACATAGGAATATAGTAACCGCAGTTTAATGAACTTGTTTTAGTTATTTCAAGTATTCACGTGCTCTCCCCTCAGGACAGTTCTGGCATCAATTAGCCGAGTAACCGAACTAAAGCCCCATCAATGAATATTGATGTGATTTAGTTAAAGCCTAGCTAGCCCTAGAAAACTGTTAAACATGAAATATTAAATTTATATCTAAGTAGCTTAAGGCTATCGCACTTCTTACATTAAAAAGATATCTTTAATTTCTAAATGTCTTATTATAAATAAATATTCTTCTCAAAGGTGTTATGAAAGTCAACGTTTTTGTGCTGATGTACATCAATATTTACGAAACTTTTAAGAGTTTATTTATATTATAAAGTTAATTTTAAATGTTAAAGACGGAAGGGAAATCTTAAAATATTACGACGATGAATAATATTCTTCTTTCATCTACAATATATAAATATTAGCTAAAATACGAACGAAGTTGTCGTTCTTGACCTTAGTGCGCCTTAAGCCAACAAAGGTGACATAAAACAATACAATACTGTTTTTAATGAAAACAGTTGTTTGCAATGCACTTGTGACTTGGCAAATATAGGGTAAGGCAACGTGGCTTAGCTCCACAAAGACGACCGCAGAATAACGAACGTCTTGCAGAACATATACGTGCTTTTGCTTCCATAGATGATTCACAAACTTTGATGATCCGAGTTGGCGTAATTTGTTGTCGTTGAAATTCTAGTAAGTACTTACGTAATATAAGGACCAATTTGTTCGATTCAAGGATTACTAATGTTTCTAGTTTTTAGAATCTTATAGCAATTTCAAATTTAACAACATTTAAATCAATGATTTTATATGATAAAAGCTTTTTAAGTTACTTTCTATCTAGCTCGGTAATCCGTAAATCCAATTTCGATTGGGATTTAGGTCATCATTCAGTCTCAAAAGCGATTGAAATTGTTTCGTTCACAAATGTAACAATGTTTTACACTTCGAGGGACATTTAAATGGTGGAAATTAAAAAAAATACAGATACATATTGCAGGATAAATCCCTACGAAGACAACTGTAATTTATTTATATCTTTTGCAATATATCACCATGTCTGCGGTATGCTACACTTGTTTCTTTGTTGAATATAAAGAAATAAATCCTGATATTATACGGATTTACTCGTTTTATTAGTCGTAACTGGTTTTATATTACTTTTTACTTCTCTCGGTGTGCATGAAGTACTTTGATTTAATATAACGACTAAATTCTACCTGCGAAACTCACATATGTTTGCTAGGTACCCCATTTTTTTAAATTTATGAAAAATATTGTAGCAAAATGAAAGATATTAGACATGAAGTTTTTGTCGGTTTCTCTATAACAATTCTCAATTTGTGAATATCAGTTATATAAGTAAGTGCTTTTTGTTATAAAATACAAAGAGAGCCCGAAAATATCTCGCAACGATGATCATGCCGATACATTAATATATAGCGCTCGCACGTCGATTCCACACGGAGCCACAAAGCGCGTCGAAATATTGCACCAGAATTCCGCATGCTGTTAGCTTCGTGCTAATCGATATCTGACAAGCAATTTCTTGCTCGATTAAATCAAATCGCTAAGACGCGATAACAAGATTGAAATAGACGATATCACGATGAACGATGTTAGTTTTTTGCTCGATCTGTCGGCACTCAATAGCTAAATCTTGTTTCAAGAACTTCAATGTTGAGTTTTTAGACAGTAATCGCGATGTCATTAGAAATTTAAATTACATAAAGTAGTAAATGTATAAATAATTGGAGAACGTAATGATATCATTTCAACAATAGGAAGACATTTGGCTCGACAAATAAGCTAAAGATACTATTATTGCGCAAATAACGTGAAATTACACTAAAGCTACATTCTTGTTAGTGAACGGCTACGTACTTCGAATAATGTATTATTATCTGTATGAAAGTTTCTCGGCCGTTAACTTTAAATCTTTTCCATTTTAAATAAAAATTTATTTGGTTTTATTTTTTATAGATCGCTGAATCAACAAAATTGATGATTCCATAATAATTTTGATTTATTTATTTATTTTATTTTCACACTTTGTTACAAATAACCTAACCTAACTCTAAACATAATAAAAAAAGAAAACATTGTAGTAACTGGCGGCCTTATCACTTAAGAGTGATCTCTTCCATGCAACCATAATATTGTCCTATCAAACCTAATTACATTAATGACTGTTACCTCCATTTAACTATAAAGGAAAAAAAAGATCATATTACAGAACTGCTTACGACTTGCTTTATATGCTATACGCTTTCGTTGCTTCCAGCCTTAAGTGATAAATTAATTTTTATAAGTCTACCTAAATGAAATAATGTAGGTATTTGAATTTCCGACGAATAATCATACTAAGCATACTATTCTTGTCATACACAGAAACACATGTTCTCAGCGTGTGTATGTGTTAAGATTTGCTTGGAAATTGATTGCTCTCAACAATTTGGGCGTGGAATCGAAATTTAAGTAAAGTATAAGACCTTTAAACATACTTTCGATACAAAGAGATATATAAAAATAAACTAAAAACATGAGATAAGAAATAGCGAAAATTCTTTGAAAATCGCAACAATATGTTAGAGGCGCCCGGATATTCGCCCGGATGCCCAATTAATTAAAAGCTCAGTAAAAACGTGTTCATAGTAAAAAATGTGCTTTAAGAAGCCCTCAGATGTTATATTAAAGGCCGACCGAAGTATAAGAGGCCAGTTTATTATTTTTCATTTTATTTTGTTTATTATATTACATGTAGTTTTAGGTATAATTTATAATATTATTTATTCTCTCTAATATTCTCTCTATAGTATTCTTATTTTTAGTGCAGTTTTCTTATTTGACTTGTTTTTGTGAATTTAAATATTTATAAGGTATTTGATTGTTGTTTGAACTCTGTACATTATAACCATCGTATAACAATGTTGTGTCCTTACGGTGAATAAATTTGCTTCACCTCGATTAACAAGCACAATTTCCGAGCTAAGCTTAACTTACGAAATTGGAATGTCAAAACTGCACAGCATGCCATAATCGTCGTTCCTTGATAAGAGACCACCGCGCCTCGTAATTAATAACGTGTTTGCAAATTATACTTCAACTGGTTGACAGTTATTAGAGTCCCGACACGACCACTGAACATTAAAATTACTTTCTAATTTCACGTATGACTGACTTTAACTAAAATTAGGATTCCAGTATCACAATATCGTTTATAGTTTACCGCGGTCCGCGTGTCGATATACGCTAACAGTTTCCTTGCTATATCTCTTTCATTAAGGAATGTTTCGTATTCGCTTATGAGTACGAGAGTGTTAAGAAACTACCTATGAAAATAAACTTTAAAGCATTAGCTTCGCGATTTCCTGATTGACCTAATAAACATGGATAAGTGGTGGTCTGCATTGGATCAAGCACAAACGAGGCCGATAGCTGGCTCCGCGACAGGGTGTGGTATACGTTTATTTTTACGGCATTGCGGCACGTGGAACATGTAAGCTCAAATTGTTATGACACATAAAGCCAAAAATTTACATGTTCTATATCGCCATATAAAACAGTTCACCTAATGTTGGATCGAAAGATTAGAGCTCGAAAGTTGAACATAGCACGATTCCGAGAAATAAACGACGCAATTCATTGAAATTAAATGCTTTAACGTCTTCTAAGAAAAATGCTACGATGATATAAGTGTTGCCTAAATATTTCAACAGCTTATGTTTGAATTTATAATTAACTAGACAGTTCAATTTTGTTTTTCTTTTAGGTATTTGATTTATATAGTTTATTAAATTGATATTAACTGCGTTTGTATAAATTTACAAAGACTAAGAACCTATAATAACAAAAAATCGTTCTCATTATCTTCGCCTATAGGCATGACACAGTAAGAAGACTTATACAAAGTTTTCAGCTCAGCTCCAGCAACTTTTAATCCACTTAAGATTTATACATAAACTGTACACAATAAAGCTTTCTCAATATTGTCGTGGCATTTCTCCTGTGGCATGCACATAGAATTATCTACCTAAATGCATACTTTCAAATGTCAATTTGTTCTACATCCATAAAGCACCACCGTCATTTGTCGGCGAATGTGGGGAAATATCGCGGCTCTCAATAACCACAAATTACAGCCCCGAGGTGGGCGGCGCGGAGCTGCACACAAACAGATAAACCCTATTTTACGTGCTCCGATATTACTTTCTCCTAGGACATTTATAAATTGGTAGCGGGATACGACGACTTGAAATACATATTATAGGTGCATAGATATTATGATAGATACATAGAGTCTGAGCAATTTAAAATAATATAAACAGGTAAAATTAAAAAATTAAACAAATGATTGTGATAATTTGACAACATTATTATAAAAAAAAATTTGACTGCATTTCATTAAATTTGTACTGTAACTAAATATGAATTTAGCTGATTTAGCAAAAGGGATTCATATGAAATGTACGATCAAAATATTCCTAGATAAAGATCCATAAAGTTCACAACATGATTATTTTCCCTCAGCAAGGGTTGGTTCTATGGGCAAGAAAGCATAATTTACTTCATTAGGTGTAACGTTCATGAAGGACCGCAATAGCAATAAAAAGTCGAGCACTTTGTCGGTTATTCCGCCGAACAAATAAAGTGTGCTTGGATAATCCTCCCGCTTTCCTACTTTCTCTTCAGGGACCTATTGACCTACTTCACTACTGAAAATCACCCTTGCTACAGTTCGACATTAGCAGATTTTTATTTTGGATTTAACACAAAATATGCCTACTTATAACATTAAATGTTTAATTAGCTTTGTATTATTTATGAAATAATTTACTTTGTTATATTAAATTATTAATTATGATGCTATACAAACGTGCGAAATAAATGTGTAGCTAATAAAATATTTCCATTCGCATGCATAATGACTGAACCATTTTGATAATACATATATGATTTGTGAGTTTTGTTTTCGACTGAAAGGCATACAGTTGTTAAGTTAAGCACGTGATATCACACGCAGAGGCAGCATATATTACTTACCCAATATTTTGAACCAATACATCAGATTGATTAAAATATTTTTACAGGTTTCCGACGCAGTGCAGTTGTCAGACCCTGCTAACTCCTCTGAGTTATTAGCACGATTACATAACAATGTAAGTATATTGCGTTCTCTTTTATACATTAAATTTGAGTATGATTATTCTTCATATGTATTTCTATATTGGTAACTAACTAAATTCGTGATTTTGAAATAATAATACATATTTATATTTGTAAAATAATTGTGTGCACTGTTTGACTTCCGGAAAAATAATTAACTTATGTAACTTACTTCAGGTTTTAAGGCTAATAAAAATATAAAAACTGTGATTTATACTTATACTGAAAAGGTATAGAACTGTACCTCAATTACCTTAATACTGTCATTCATGGCGTAATTACTAAATATTTTATTCAAATCAAAATCGAATAAAAACTATTTACGAATCTTGAACTTGTTTCGATAAACATTAGATATCTATAACATACGGGTAACAAATATTACTCGTCTTAATATGTATTTCTATATTGGTAACTAACTAAATTCGTGATTTTGAAATAATAATACATATTTATATTTGTAAAATAATTGTGTGCACTGTTTGACTTCCGGAAAAATAATTAACTTATGTAACTTACTTCAGGTTTTAAGGCTAATAAAAATATAAAACTGTGATTTTTGTTAATAATTTATTTAAGTGTCGAAGTGGTCGATAGAAGTATCCAAATTTAAAAGTTCATCAATGCAACAATGATTATTGAACACCGATCATCAATTATCCGTTTAGTGTTGTTATTCCAATAACGACACACTTTAAGTACCTAAGCTTAAACAATTTGTCACAGTTTTATAAAGCAATTCAATACAATAAAGTAAGCGAGGACTATGGATAAGGAATAATTCATTTCTGAATTAAGGAAACTATCTAAAATAATAATAATAATTTATTTCCATAATAAGGTGATTTACAAAAATTTTACCCAGGCTCCCAAGATAGTAAAGACTGTTTTTCAGGAGCCTGTTTCATCCAAATCATGACAAAATCAACCAAACTACGGGTTTTTATAGCATAATATAAAACTGGTAGGTGGTTATAGAATGAATTTGAACGATAATAACAGACCAAATACAACGGGTTCACACGTCGCCGGTCGCACTGACCGCGCTCTGCACCTACGCTACATTTCCTGTTTAATCCCTAAACAAACAATAAAACAACTAAAACTATGTTTACTTTTTATATTTCATGGAAATGCAATATTATCTTCTAACCCGGCGCACTGAAAACACAAATATGAAGCCTGAATAATTTCAAAACGATTATAATTTATAACCAGTGTTATAATTAAGTAGATGTTAGATGGGTTGCAATTGTATGCTATACGTATGAAATAAAAAAAATGGTGAGCAAGCTCATTTAAGTTTTATATCTGAAGATGTATCAAATCTGTATACAACTGCAAACATCAAAAGCAAGAATTAAAAAGAAATGGCAAAGACATTCTAAAGAGTTTGTGCCGTAACATATTTAAATTTATATTGAAAATTATGAATTCGGACGAATTTCGGGCTTACATAAACTTTCGCCTTAAAATTAAGCATTCCTAAGCGAAAGTGTCGGTAATGTATACCTTCATGAAATGTTTATTACGGCAATATTTAACATCATTTTAATTTAATTTATTTAACTTTCAAAAAGTCCGGTTTTATGAAATGTTTCGATATGATTGTCGACACAAAAATACTTTTATTTGTTTAAGTCTGTACTTTTATGTAATACGGGCTGGATATATCGTGTTTAATGTTTATTGAGTAAATTTTGCACTCTATGTTTGTTTTCACACATAAATTGTTAAATAAGATTGACGGGAAGCATATACACCACTATTAGCACGCCAGTTTTAGAAATTTGTTTACGACCACAGCGGAAGCAGTATTCCCTTTAATTCGATTTACTAAGCCGTGTAATTGATTCGGAGTTCTTAGCTGGAATAGTTGTAGAGTAAATAACTTGAAATAGAAAAAAAGAGATTTCTTATATTGTATTTTAAATTGTCAATGGCGCAATTTATTATTTATTGTGATGTTAAGTTTAACAACAAAGTAATAAACTAATGTAGTATGGTTTTTACCACCCCCGTACGGTTTTAGAAGGGTAGCAAGCAGTTATTACGGTTGCCGTGACAGGCCAAACAAAATCAGCGTGATATCAAAACATTCATCAGCGCTTCCCCGCATTTATATTTCGTTGGATTAATGACAGTCGGTAATAGAGTTGAAGTCAACAAAAGAGGGTTAAACGGCGGACGGTGTTGATTGATGTTCATGGCATTTCGGCTGAGGAGTGGGGTGCGTTGTTGTCTTGGCGTAAAGGTGACGTCCGCGTCGCGTACGGCCGACGGCCGCGTGTCACGACTCTTGATCATGAGCGTTTAGCGTTGAGCGCCGAGTCGTCGAGTCGAGCAGTGCGCGGCGGGCGCGCGACCTGGCCGCACTCTGAACGCAGTACGCACCTTGTAGCTATGGCCTATGGGCCAGCGCACCCAACTAAACCATTCTACACAGCATGAATGGCGCGAAAATGTTTACTTCTCAATTTTAGTGCAAATGGACATCTAATTCTGCTTTACTAATTTGCGATCATTATTTTAACACGTTGTTCATTAATATAAGTGATGCATGAAATTTATGAGTTGCATTTCAATGTAAACGGTGACTTGTGCGGCGCCATCGGCTGACACAATAATAGAGATGAAGCTATTCAAGAGGAGGCTGTCATTTAGCGAGAATAAACAGAAACGAGTTTCCTGCACAGAGGATCCTTTCAAAGATGAGGTACTTTATAATAGAGCAAGTGCCGTAGAAAAAAGTTTGCACATACAATATATGTATGCATACTTAGATTATCAAATCGCAATATTATCTCGGCTATGTTTAGCAACTACATACAACGTTCGTGCTGAACAAACAATTGCTCATTGGCGAACAATCACTTCAGCTAACATTTTAGATAGATTGTAATATTTAACGTTAAGGATAGAGAGTCCGGAATTAATTTGCATTAATAACATTATTGTCTTATACCTTATAAATTTGATAATTATTTTCATATAACTTTGATTAGGTATTTGTTTTTGAACACAACTTTAAGTCGGTAGTATAATTTTATTGATAATAAATTAAAAGTGCCCCAGTGCGTTGTCACTAGTTACTACGGCTATTAAACAAAATAAATTGAAAGGCAAGGTTATCTTATCAAAGTCTGTTACGTGCGTCGCTTCGTCGCTCTTGGCTTTTTTTGCGAAATCGTTAGCATATCGTACCTACATGAAATTTTAAAAGAATTTAATATAACGTTGGTTATAGTCTTTTATTACCGTCTGTTGAACTCTGAACACGGTTTTAGTAACTAAAAAAAATGTAGGTAAGTATTGTGTATGTCTATATTTAACTAAATATTAAAGAATGTAGATGATTAGACAATATCAGTTACATTATTATTGATTAAAGATTTAAATTATAAAACCTTAACGGTGGTTACTATTAATTGAATGCATTAGTGCAATAAATTATTTTCATTGCCAACATTTCATACAAACTTTATTTATATCTAGTATAGTAAACAAGGAATTTAATTCAAGGGCAGAAGCAATAAGAAACCGGACGGGAACGGCAAAAACAAGGGGACCGAGCGTTCCATATCAATAACAGTAATCGTGTTTCCAGTAGTTCAGTAGTCAGTACCGACTGCCGACTGACCAATTTGTCCTTGGCCCCACGCTTGCAACATTTTCTAAGAGCCATGTTTGTGTTTAATCTACTTCAAATGATATGCGATAACGTCCATCAACGCGTAATGACACGAGCACACCGCTAACGATCGCGTGAAAACTTAAATTGTTTTATAATAGTGGAACTCACTTTTAAACCTTCTAAGCCTTAACTGATTAATTTATCTATACTACTTTTATAGGAGGTAGAATTTATTTTATCTCAAACATTAAAATTTTGCCATCAGAATGCCACATTACTTCCGAGTGTCATATGCTTCATATTAAGCACATTATAAAGCAGTGAAGTTTTATACGCGTAAAATACTTATACAAATTTCACTACCTACATACCCATCAATTAAAAACAAAACGCTTGAAAGTACCTAAGGGCTTACGGTTACCGGAACTACCTATCACTGACTAACACAAATCGTCGCTGATCTTATGTGGGAGGAATGTACTGCTTAAGCAATTACTAGTGTGCTATATATCTGTATATACAAATATGTACTAAAACCCAATTCATTTCACCTTTCTCGAATAACTTTGCATTAATAATTATGATAAGCATAACTCTTTTGAGTTTATCTAATTGACATTATAAGGCTATATCAGACAATATTTATGGCAAGACATATTACAAATTATTTTAGATCATCACCTTCAGAAACTGTATCTGCATTCATAATATAATATAAAATATAATACTATTAACAAAATTTGCCAAAAACTTGGTTGTAACTTTCTTTGACGAGATATTACATATGAATTGAATACTTCTTTTTCCTATATGTGAAACGAAATAGTGGATATGATAAACATTTTACAACTTCAAATAGTTTTTCGTTTTAAAATGAAATAAACAAGTTTTGTTATGGTTGGTAAGTTTAAATTTAAATTTACGGGGCAAATAAGTTACAGCGCATCCGGTCATATTTTACGAGTTTACTTACCTTTACTTTAATAGTTTTCTATGAAAACACCTCATATTTGCCTAAAAATATAACTTACGTACAATCAAACAGCCTTTACTAGTTTTGAGACTGTCTTAGATATTTATACGAAGGAAAACCTATAACGACGAGTTAAAGAAATTCTAATTATTTGCATAAGAAACACCTTATGCATTCAGTCAGTTGCAAGTTAAGGTTATTTAAATTCGTACTCTCACTTGAACATACTTTAGACACTTTGAAATAAATGAAATCGAGTTTTACTCACTCGAATGTTTTACATACGTTTTTATGTTTTAATTAATACTAATGGTTAATTGTGTTACGTATAATAGTAATTGATGAAATTCTTGGTTACTAGAAATATAATATAAATTATATATTTTTATTTATTACTCTTACAATTTAAGATGAGGTCACACGTTCATTTATTTATATTCTTAATACTGTCACGGAAACATGTTGAAAATGGTAACAAAATGTTAAATTTGTACCTACACCTACGCATTTTCGCATGGGCTTATAACATTGTGAGGTCCTGATGCTAAAGCGTTTTTTAAATATTTTTTTTCTTATTTGATCCAATTTTAAATTTCTTATATAGACACAATGTTGCAACTTGCGGTTGAAATTTTAGCACCTTTTATTTATGTGATACGCGTAATCAATGCACGGCCACATCGATCAGATACCTTATCTTATAAATAGTGCTTAAATATTATGAATTACGAAAAATTGATTGTGTATGACGTGCATACCTTTGTACATATATTCATTTACTGGGGTGGCAATATTTAAATTTGTTATTAGCATATTTTTAAACTAATTACACAGTAATAATTTGAAATTATTTTATTGTAGTATGCGTCGAACTAATGAGAGATAATCTAGATTCTAATTGAATGGCCTTAAAACAACATTGAAGTGTTTATCATGCCTTTTATTACAATGAGGTTGAAGCTTGTCGAGTGAACGTGACAAGAAAATTAAAGATGTCTTTAGAACGGTACGTGATCGATTTGTGATCATAACTCAATGCAGGACTTATGGCCTCACGCCAGATTCCTCTATCTTCGGAGATCAATGTTTTCTAGGTGTGCCACAAACTGAGCTGCGTGTCTAAACTTCTAACAATTGAAGAATAGTTGTCATTATCATTTTAACGCCGATATGAAAGTTAACGTTCGTTAGGGAGGGATCGGAAGAGCGCATGTCACTCGCTAATAGTATCTCTAATTATACTCCTCGCTTTTTACACTAACTCAATTTGCGACGGTCTAATGTTACAACAAGAGATGTTTTCACCGGAAGAAATTACCCATTTTAGTTTTGTAACACTGTAGACGGTAATTAGTAAAACAATTTGAAGACAATATGTTTGTTATAGGACAAAGCGAGGTTTTCGGACACAAGTTGGCAGATACATCGAAATTGGACACGGAATGGCGACCCGCTTCCAGTGTCTCCGCCGCCGGTGCGCTCCGAGCCGCCGTCCGCCAAGCAACCACCCAGCGTCGTTGTACGAGAATCTCAAAGGGACGACCAGAGCGGCATTTACGACACTATTACGGTAAGACTATAATGTAATCCTCATAACACTAATGAAATCTGTACATAATAATTCTTTTCAATTATCGGCTCTCTAATGTGATCTAATTTACTAGCTTGAACGGCAACAGAAAAACTTATACAAAGAGAGCAAGCGACAAGACCCAACCCATTCCCAGCGTACATTTGCGTTAGCTGGTCGTAAATAATAATCGACAGGTCCGCTGCGGCTCGAGCGAATCATTCCACTTCCCGCTGGCTCAATAATGTGCTTTTGAGCAGAGGGCTAGTGACTTGACCCAGGGTTAATGCTCTACAATATGCAATAAGTACTCACTTGAATATTGACTTTACGAAATACAGAAGGAATTTTACGAAAACCTTAGTTAATAAATATTCCACATCTGCGCGCATACCGGTATTTACGTATTAAATATGGATAACCAGAAGATTATTAAATACTTTGTATAAATTTTATTTGAAATCAGTTATTCAAATGTGACATCGCGTTTGTATAACATTATGCTGTGATGTCATTTGTTTGTACGCAAATGTTTTTATAATGTGACAAAAGTGATATTACCTGACAAATGATATGTTAACTTCGTGTCCTGCATAGGATATATTTAAAATCTTAATGTAAAAAGGTAATTCTTTTGCCTTAAAGTACAGTTTATGACTGGAATGAACGATGTATACAAGTTGGTTTTACATATTTTTAATATTTCTCTGATCACTTTATAAAACATAAATAAAGCAATAAAAACGCCATTCCTTTTAAATAATTACTTACTCCGTAAAAAATGCGTTTTAAAAACGAGTGTTGCACCGTGCAGGTGATATCAACAACCCGATCACCGACAATTTACAAAACACTGATAAATATCTGCGCAGACAATTTAATTCAACGGCTTAAGTGAGCAGTTTATTTTGGCTTCTCGAAAGAATAATGACCGAAACACTTTATTTTCTTTTAAGTGTCTTAAATTGGATATAAAGTATCAGGTATTTTATTGCTGTACGTAGGGGTTCTTTCAGAGTTAACGATAAAAGAGTGAGCTTAGCTACACTTGGCAGAAAACATAATAATGACCCTACATGTTGGTTTAATGGAGTAATTGTGTCTATGAGTAACTGATGGCCGGCTGAAGACCTCCTTCCGATGCGCTAATGCGTTGTCTATTAGCGGACCTATTCATACTTTATTCATATTTATGTTCATTTCGAATACCTACCTACCTTAGTACCTAAAACTTATCTAATTCCCATACCATATCATAAGATAGAATCGTATATATCACATTAGTAAAAGGCATTATTTAAGACACTACTAAAATGAGAAATAGATGACATCTGAAAGTCGACATACATTTTAGTAGCACGTATTAAATGAATAATAGATACGAGACAAAATGAGTTTGCTTTGGCATCAAAAGTCGTGTCTGAATAATTTAGGATTCTAGTGAAGGTCACAGCGCAAACTTTACCTTTATCTATTTCTCGTATACATGTAGATTGTAGAAGGCACTGAATACTGATGCTGCGCAGTAAAATGAGTGTCGCGAAACATAATGTCATTCCTATATCTAACATTTTACTGTTATTGGATTAGTATTAGAGGCATATTGCTGGTAATTTTGTCGGTTGCAAAAACATTTATTATTTTCAATTATGAATTATAATATGTCTACCATTTCACAGAATTTATTATGTTGAAAACTACGTACACTGTAGGTTCTTGTTCAATGTAAAGTATACAATAACTCCAGCCAACGACGCAATTCAGATTTGATGTAACGATTTACATTGTCACCTATTGTGAGCAGTAAGGCAGCAAGTAATGCCATACTGATAACTACTTTCAATGAAAAGTTAAGCAATAGCAGTTGAGTAAAACTATGTATTACAAAACAATCATTCTTCAAACGCATTGACACAGGCTGTGACTTAAATAGCGAATTACGTTTAATGTATTTGTTAGATAAATATGCAGCGTATATAATATGTTTATATATTCCGTGGAACAAGTATTGCGAATACAAGTGCTTAGACTTAGAGGCTACTGATGCCAGCCAGGGTCATCAGCTAGACTGATACACAGATATAATTATATATTTCTATTCATGATCTCATTCTTACGTCTCTGCAAGGTACACAGTCCGTTAATCTGGTCTTGGTATTTAAATGAATTAGCATTATAAAAATATGAAGGACGACGCTTAAATGTTTGTCTTTCGATCCGGATTTTAGCTGCGACATTCGTATAATTAAATTCCTATGTCAGTTTTATTGAAAATGTTAAGTTCAAGACTTGTTAAAAAAAACATTTTATAATTGTTATTTCGGCACCAAGTAAATTTTCTAACAATATTATTAACTATTCAATGTCAAATAAAGGGTTATTTTTTTATTATACCTACTAAAAATGCTTTAGCTACTACGTTATAGATACTGTATTTGAAGTCGTTTAAGAAGTTATTATATTTTTTTACAATAATCTCATAAATCACAATCGATTAAAATAGTCCACATTCATACAGAAGGTATAATTTGATAACAATTAGTTGTCGTTCGCGATATGACGGGACCACCCTGCTCACGGCGAGATATTCATCGCATCAGGTGTCATCGATAGCTCCGATCCATTGTGTCTGAACTCTGAAGCCCCGTGCTCTTGTCATCGTAAATTACATTCGACATATTACCAATACTCGTTTTTTTAATCTTTCACTCGAGTTGGAATTGAAGCGATAACTGAATTTTACTAAACTTAGTAATTTTGGTCAAAATTCACGAAACATATTCAACAATAAAAAGGATAATGTATTTTACTGATATGTTGGGGTTAATTTACTATCGGGATAATAATAAGAATGTATTCAATATGTTATTGTTTTTTTGTTGTTTGTCCATTCTATGAATGTTGTCTATAACTATATCGTTAATACATTTTTGAAATTATTCAGTAACTCTAGAATCTATTACAAAATAAGAAATATTATCACTTACTCTTTTGGACCATTTAAAACAATCATAGCATTGCAAGGTCTTTCGTTCGTGATCTCAGAATAGATTCGACGTTTAGATATGGATCAAGGGGAGTGATTAAAACAAATTGATATAGACAAAACTGGTTATCAAAAGATCCGCAAAGGCGGATGGTTGATCAGACATGAGTAAATCCCATGGTTCTCACAATAAACCTCAATATCACTCATTCACCCGAGGCGCTTATTTTCAAATTTTAGAAAATGTTATTACATACCTCTAATAGATGTGTTTGTGTCTAATGTATTAATTTCACTTCTACCAGTATAAAAACGGTGCATTTAAATATAAGATAGTAAACGCATTTAGTAATTAAAAAGTAAATCTCACGTAAACCAACAGTTAAAACCACGCACATATTTGTTTAACAAACAGCGTTCCGGGACATTGCGCTTCTAAAGATTTTTATTTACTTTATTTATGTAGAGAAGTTGAAAGACTTCTGTGTAGAGACCGTTTAATATATGAAAACAATTATCTAATAGAAACTCTCGAAGGAAATAGAAAGCTTAGCTGAATAATTAATTACTATAACTGTAGGCTAAGCTTTGATATATTGTTAAGGTCATTAAATGGTTCGTAAGAATGACGACGAAGCAATGAGTTGACATATAAAGTTATATACGCCGGAATAGCCATCGGCGAACTGATCGAATGAGATACGTGATTGGCATACACGAGTTGCCCTTTTACTTAGGTGGGCATCGCAGATAGCAGCGAGCCGTGAGAAATTTCTCTACGTATTTATTAAGACTTAACTTGTGTCAATAGCGCAGACTCCCGATAGTTTCATCCGTACAAATTGTCTTAAAGCATACGTATTTTAATCTGTATTTCGATTTTATTTAAAATTTGTATTATAGTAAATTATGTCGTTAAATAATTGGTTCTATAATAAATATTCAACTACAATATTGGTAATATTTGCAAAAAATGACCTTTATAATTATTTAATTCAAGGTCATTTTTTGCAAATATTTAATATTTATTAAACTTATGTTTCCTAGTTCCTACACATTTACAGGACGTTGTTTACACGCCGAGCAAACTAAAGTATGTTATTGAGGGCATCCAAGTATTTTTGTATTTAAATAACGCAGCGGGGATTTCATTGTATTATGATTACCTACTTAAAGTTTTTTATAAGGAACATTACCGTTTTAGAAGTTTTATCGCTATAGAATTTGCGTTTAGATCTATATTAAAAAAAAAATTAATAGTTTTTCAAACATCTATCTCGAAACAAGTCTCGTACACTAAAAACTAGACAGTAATTTAAATTAAGAGCAAACAACAACAAGTCGTTGTTAACAAAAGTAGTAGGAGTTAACTATAACATATAAAAGCTATATAAAGCAAGTATTACTTCATTAATTTAAACAGCGCAATAGTTTATTATTACAATTAGTTTAAATCAGTAACCCTAGCGGTAGGCTGCGTATCGGCCGTCGGCGCACGCGCACGTGTTTACGGAAGTTCCGCCGCCCTCAATTTGTGGACGCGCTCAATGGACTAACTACGTTGTGTAACGTTATCTTTTTACCTTTCATATAAATAAACATCTAGTTGCGTTCGCTTTATCGGAGCGCATCATTATTGTTATCAATCAGATAACACTGATCATATATGAATTGGTGATCGATTGCAAAACCCAATAAGGTTTTGTTTCGTATACCTAATAAGTAAAAAAAATACGATTCTGATTTCTTTAATTATTACAATTTATTTTTGAGTGTATAATATTAATTCGCAATCAACTTCGAAAGTCCTCAATTTGTAAAGAACCATTTTAAAAATTATCTATATGTATTTTAATATTGTATGTATTTTTTTAATGACAGTAAGATATATGTCTAGATTTTATCGTGTTAACCTATATCTAATAAAAAGTATACAAAAATTAAACTTAAAACGACTTAAGTACAATAGTGTTCTAAATTTGTAAATTTCGGTTAGTAGGAGCAGATTAAAAGTATAAACTCGAACCATATATATGAGAAGTCGTAACTCGTGTGCAACTTAGTAGAGTTTCATACTGTTATGAAACTCTACGTTTTGAGTACCCTATCTGTATAGGGTGAGAAAAATAAGATGAGGGTTGCCTAGCAACGGCGGCGTCAGCGCGGCGGCGAGACGGTGCGGCACGCCGCGAGCTCGCGGGATCTCAGTACCGGAGCCATACGACAGCCAGTAGTCAGTACTAGTCCTGGCGCCGCGCCGGGTTCTCCGCCCGACTGCAGACTACATTGTGTATAAGTACAGTCGTAGTACGATCGCGTAGAGTGCAGTGGCTTATCGGAATCACATCTCGGCTTATTGTGCTATCTAAGAATTACCTGTTCAGTGACGGTTGCGGACCGATCGGTTTTGATTTTATTTAATTTTTATTCAATAAAGTAACATTTAACAAACGGATTATAAATATTTTGCGCTATTAATAAATTCGTTACAATTCTTTGTTGTGCTTTTTAAAATATTTAGTGTTTGCACACTAAATATTTTAAAAAGCAGAAGTGCAATGTAAAAAGTTCAACGTTAATAGTTTTAAGTTATTATGCATAAATTGCGTGGAATGTAGACGTCTGAGACAATTAAGACAAGAGAATGAAGCACTGAGATTACTTTTGATAAGATAGTCAGTTGATAGCCCCAGTCATGCAAATACACTTGCCACTTTGCTTGTGCAAATTATGTTTAAATACATAAATAGGTTTGAAATATATTCGTAATTTATTATATGGAATTTGGGTTTATAACGTACAGTTTTATCGTTTCTTTTTATCAATGTTCAATCAATCTTCAAACAACATATTTCACGTGCCAGTGGAACGCGCAAGGTTTTAAAAACAGTAACAGAAACATGCGTCACTAAAAATAAACGAAAAGCTCAGTGTGTTGTGAGTTATGAGAAGTCGAACACAGGCATTCGTACTTATGTCGATGGGACAAATAGAAAAACATAAACAGCTGGTGCGGGGCGGATTGTGCAATGAAAGGATCGTAGACG
Source organism: Eurema hecabe (assembly GCA_026213755.1). Lineage (NCBI taxonomy): Eukaryota > Metazoa > Arthropoda > Insecta > Lepidoptera > Pieridae > Terias > Terias hecabe. The sequence goes on along the minus strand of JADANM010006787.1, from coordinate 4,987,185 downwards.
CGAAGCATTCAGTGACCGCTCACTTTCATACATTTCACGATCTTTTATTTAGATGAGCCGCACCCCCAAGGTTATTAACCCTGTGTCATACGAAGTTTAGGAAGGTCAGGGTTAGACGAGGGGACAAAATTAGCTCTCGTGTTTACTCTCACTTGTACAACATCGTCAAGAAATTTATAAAAATTATAAAACAATTATTGAATTTTAAATTACTCAGTCAAGATAAGCTACACAGACGTATTATTCGAAGAAATACAGTATACAGAAACTTGACTTTCTTTTTATTATCTCAATTTATGTCTCATAATAGTACTTCAAATAATACTTCTTAGATAATAGTACTTCAAAATATTGGTAGACAATAAATACATGTATGTTTCGACTGAATGAAGTGTCGCAGTGCAGGAGCGCATGCCCCTTACTACGGAAGTCCTGTCCCTCCAATTTCGTCCACATCCTTTTGAACTATATGCAACTTAATTTTGCATTAATTTTTGAAGACTTATAAAACTTATAATTATAACATATATAAATAACATACATAAATAAGCATTCATCTTTAGTTGTCGTTGCAAAAATTGTGTCCAAAATATCGTATATGTATATGGCAACATACCGCTTAAACAATTGAATCAATAAACTTTAAGGCATTTTATATGCAAACTCTTATATCTATCAAGTTTTTATGTAGGAACGGATTACGTATGACTTAGACTTATTACAATAAAGACGGTATGTGAAAAATGTGGTGTTATTGTATAAGAAGCAATAAAGGATGCGTCGAGGTAGTGCGCAAGCGCGTTGCGAGGCAGACGGCGACGCGGCGCGCGCGCTCCATCGCCTCGCGTTCTCGTTGTGGCGAGCTGCCTTCTACCTCCAAAGGGAACCGGAGCGATCGGCTCGAACCAAGCATAAGCATGTGATGACGGTGTGTTGTTCATTTCGTATATTGAGTAATATACATACTAGGTATATATAATATCTATATTATGTTTAGGAGTAGTTTTGACATTAAATTTCGCTACATTAAATGAACTTTAGAAAAAAAAACACAGCTATTTCATATTCGTAATAGTATTCGTAAATACTATTTCTGATGTAATAAAATTTGTGGTAAAAGTATCATAACTATTAATATATTTATTTAAAAATTACTAGGATTTTTTCTTCAACTAAATGTGTACCGGCTACGATGTTTTAAAAATAATAACACATTTTTGGACATTTACGACGACTATTTAGTTGACACACAACTAATAAACGTGCAAATAGTTTTGCGTACATACTATCTCTCACAAAAGCGTACTTCCGTGCATTCCATACACTCTGTTGATCTGCGAAATGATAAGATTATATTATTATTGTACGTTTAATGCGTTATCTGGTTATTTAATATGGGTGGTTCTATGTTGGAAACATTCCACTTTTTACTGTCAAGATTTATAATTTAGATTATAATATCTACGAATGTAAAATATGCGCTAAAAAATAGCCTACAAAGTTATTCACATTATTATTATAATAATAGCAGTTTTCAGGCGTGGAAACAGAAAAAAATAATCAAATGCAATGTAAATGTGCATTTTCTTTTTAACACGCCCGACGCATTATTATCATAAAACTTAATAAAGTACATTAAATTGTCTAATAGGAGAATAGATACATAAAGATAAGTGATGGTGCAGGAGGCAATTAGGGGCGGTAAAAGCTGCAATAATCACTTAAGCCACACCTTACTATCATTTATCAAACTAAACTCTGCCAATACATCCGATTATGTTCCGACAATTTTTCATAAATATTGTTTTACAAACCATGCATAATTTTCCTAAAAAGACAACATACGTACAACATTGCTCTTACAGACCAATTAAAAAATATTTTTTTTTAAGATTCGATATAATATTTAAAGTTTTATTCGCTAAGAACTTTAGTATATAATTAATAGCTATAAAAATGTAACTGTAGTTCTTGTCCCGCTTATACCGATCCATTCATAGTAACCTACGGTCATTGAATTCATATTACAAACTGTCATTCATATTAACTGTCAACTTGGCGCCGGCGATGAAAAAATTGATCTGTATTAAATTACAGACACGGTACATTTGGACGAGGAACATTTAATATCCATTGTCAAGTGACCTTGCTAATGATTTTAAACTCAAATTACAAACGATGTTTTATCCATTATGAATAACTAGCTGAGCCCCGCTGTTTTATCCCGTTCCCTGGGAAATACCGGGATGTAATGTATCCT
>JADANM010006787.1:4966835-4982028 GCA_026213755.1 Eurema hecabe | reverse complement strand
ACTAAGAGAAGAATTTGAAAATTCGAAAAAGGCCCTTAACACACTCTTGATAACGCAAACGCTTATAGATGGCGCTGGTTACTTGCCAATTACGCGAGTGAGTGAGTGACGGGAGCTTCTTTGCATCAGCTTATATAAAAAATATAAGTTAAGCCAAAAAAATACTCCGCTAGTGGTGGTTGGTTTTCCCTTTCATAAATATAATTTATCTAGAAGAAGACCTGTTAGAGAAATCTGCTCAATACCTACGACGCGATGTTGCCAATACACTCCCCATCAAATAAATTATTTTTAGGCTTTGGATGTTTTAGCATGCAATAAACTACTGTTTATTGGAATACACTTATACGCTGTCAAACGACAGAAGCGCAAAAAATACAAATGTTAACATTAAATTGTGATGCATACGTATTGATAAAGAATAATCCTTTTTCTATAGATATATAGAGTGTATTAATAATATGTGTAAAATTATTAGACCAACCAAAATAGATAACACATTATTATGAGTTCCAATGAACATATTTATTATATTTCATATTTATTTTGGAAATAAATTAAGTTAAATCCAAAAGCACATTAAAATAAAGAATTATTTTCTAAAATTTTTTAATATAAAATTTTAGTCTTGAAGTTACTAAAAATGCATATTACCTATATACCTACGGTCCTCCTTTTTAAAGTAGGTTAAAATACGTCTTGAAATTTGGTACAATTATTGTAAGAGAACCTGTACTTTATGTCATCGAGACATTATCAGAATGTAAATATATCTAATTGTTTTGATTAACATATGTAAATGTATGCTATCACGAGCGATTCGAACATTCGTTGGTTTATTTGTGCTGTCAATTTTACGTTTCGCCTTCACCTAATTAGCTACACGAAAGCGATAAAATATCGTATAACTTTAATTTTAAATAACATTGATCTAAATAGAGCTATTACGATGCAAAACCTATTAAAAATATGCAATAATTATATAGTGTAATTAATTTTGAAACATCGATACGGAATTTACGTAAAAACGGATCTTTAAAGTTAAATCTGTTTGAAACGATTACCGAATGCGTTGGCAAAAAGATCGTCGAGCAGTGCGTTTCATTGAAAATGTGTCATTATGAGCGTTGACAAAGCAGTTGTCGTAAAGGTGGCGGTCGGGTGTCGTTGCAGGTGCTAGACTATTTTGGGCGCCCGGCCCCGGCCGCCGCCGCCCGCCGCCCGCCCAGTCGTACACAACGCCTCGGACCGTTTGTCCATTCCATTATAAATCTGTGCTGTGTTTTGTTATGACTCGCTAAATGTTAAAAGTTTTATAAACTATTTTTAATACGAATATCACGTCGGTAAGTGTTGTGGTTATTAATTACAATTATTTTTACAACTTAATTTGGAAACAAGAATTAAATGTAAATAATCTTTTTAAAGTTAGAATCGTGCCGTTAAAAGTCTTTCTAAAGAAAATAATCAATGGAAGTAACTCCTGTGTCAATGGTCAATTAGATCATGGATCGTTTTTAGTCGGCACCGTGGCAATAATTGTACAGCGTAGAGAATTAGTGAGTGATGTCCCTTCGCCGGTCATCACGAACCCTCAAAGTGTGCCATTTGTAACGCTCGAATTCAATTCGATTCAAATCGAGTGAGATCATTGGCTGTGCGATGTGTCTTACTTGATTAACAGTTATATTTCACAATAAGTGAATCTGACTATCATTTTAAATAAATTCTCTCCAGTTCGTTACGTTCCGGACATTACAGAAATTTGTACGCATTGGTATGTCCCATCAAATCCTACTTTATACGTCAATTGTTATCTACAATCTTTCTTTTTTATTCTGCTGATTACGAGATAATACGTACGTAATTTTACGTAATTTTAAACATACCAGTCATTTTTACTACAATACACGTCTTTTGACATCATCACAATATACATCGTTTGACGTAAACCTTTGGCGGTACTTGAGCTCCCACAACCGGTAATAAATAAATCTCATTCAGCTTGCTTAAATTTTGTTTATGTTGACGGCAAGGTTGCTTTAAATTTAAATCATACCTCTTACGATTGAATAAAAACAATTTTAAGTCCGCGTTATACGAAATGGAATGAGCAAAAAAATAAATTCCAAAATGAATTTGCGAATAAATGTCATTTCGTTACTTGCTAGTCGTAAATAATTTTTATCTATATCTTTAGAAAATGTTACCAGAAAACAAGTTTATCAAGATATTATCCAACTCATTAAAAGTTCCAATCAGTCAGTACTGCATGTGCACCGGCCGTGCGCGTGCGCTCCTCACACCGTATTGTGACACGTTCGTGTTAACTCGCATAATAATACTAAGTTCCACTTTCGCTTCAAAATGTGCTTTTTACGATGGAAATGTGATTCTGTTATTTTATGAACGCAAGTTACTTCATGTAAGTCTTAACATATCTTGGATCGCTGTCAATTATTATTATGTATTGCTATCGTATCCTATTTAGTTAAGCTCATTAAAACTGATACAAAATAAAATATAGTTTTGTTGTATCGGTCTCTAATGACAAGTGAAATATGTGGAAATAGTTATGTGCTTGTAGCATGGTAAAAAAATATCTCTGCTAATATAAAATATATGAAAATAATAATATACTTATGTAGAGCCAACGGTTTCATATTCAAAAGCATCAATTTCTCGCAAAATATCAGCACCATAAAATTTAAATTACCTAAAACGAAAAAAGACTCAAACAGGTTGCAATTTCAAGCTAAGTTCGGCAACGTATGAGATAAGTTGGTGGATAAGGTTGAATAATAATATGTTTAGAGGTTCGTAGAAACTCGGGAGGCTCGATGACATCATTGGGAGCCGTCACGAATAAGCGTTCACCTTCACACACTTCTTGTATTTATCCAATTTTACGAACATATTTTGCGATTCTAAAATAACCTTCATTATACCTATAACCTATTGTGAGTTTCCTTCTGTAATTAGATTACATTTCTATGTATAACTGTAGCTACCTGATGGTCTTAATCTTCAGATAATTAGAATCCGAAAGGATACAAACTAGGTCACGTAGAAATTTTTCGTAAAAGTCATTCTCATCCGTTAAACAGCTTTGAATAAGACATTTTACCGGCAATTCTGTATTATATGTGCTACCTTTTCGAATATTAATTACTATAACGCCTACTATTATTATAATTCGTAAAACCAGTTCATAAAAGTCGCAAATGTGTCGCAAATATTTGAAAATATGTATTGTTAAAAAGGAAGTTGTATTTTTGTATAGTCTTGTGATTAATACTCTTTAAACGGATTGTTAGATTGGTTTGTAATAATTATCTATGGAATATCTCGTTCGTAGTGCACCGTGTTGTAATTGGAGCATACGTTAGCGCGAGGCAGAGCGAGGAGCGTCCTCTTCCTGTGCCTAACGGCTAACCGCTTTCGTAACAGTAGCCCTCGGCTCACATCGATTTATTTTCGTTGACATCACAGAAATAACCACATTTTCCATAATACTACACTCGTCGTGTTGACGTTGATTTGTTACGCTAATTGCTTTATTGGCATCTTTACGTTCAGTTTCTTCAGTTAGAAAAACGAAACGAAAAATGAAACGACCATGACGAAGGATGGTTCAATAACCTAAAATAAAAATACAAAAATCTTCTTTTATAAAAATCATAATTTATAATACAAAAAACATTTGTAACAACCTTATACAAACGTAACCATATACAGTCGTACTCTCGAAAAAGCTTCCTTGTTGGGCGATTTACCTTGAACTAAGAGCCGCCACGCTCAGCCTTGAAAATTGTACATCGTTTAGTTTATGTATCTAACCATAAAAGCAAAAGATACACGTTATTTCAATTATTATAAAGTTCAAATTTAGAAAAAACGGACCAACATTCGTTGACAGTTATAATTAAAATGGATTAGATCTGTACAAATTTAAATGTGGCGCACGTACTATAAAATAGGTCTGCATAATCTTAAATATACGAGATCGCCAGTGTTCCTATTCAAAACAAACGTCCGTATTCTATATTGGCCGAATTAGGGTACTTCTTTCTAACATTCCGCGAGACAACGGTGATGAGAGGGATACGTATAACGGGAAGAAAACTTAGTCCGTTTATGGATGCCGTCCGGGTCTCGTTTCATGCGTATATGTGCCACTACTCGATACCACTAATATACAGTTAATGAGTATCTGTCTCGGCTATCTTTGTGTCTATGTGCTGGTCAGCAATCAAGTTTAATTACAGTACATACGATACACACAAGTCAAACCGCGCGAGCGATTCTACGTAGAACATTTGCGAGATACGTGCTCGTTCCCATGAATGAATGTACTTGAATTAAAATTTAAGAATTTATAGAATATTAATGCGAATTCAAAATCAGGTTTAATGTGCCTTATACATATATTAATTAATTATATAACATGATGCTTCGAATATTATAAATTCAATTTTTGATCAGGGGATAACAACTGTAGCGCGGAAGGCTCCGGCGGTGAAGCGGGAGAGGGAGCCGAGGCGGCGCACACGTTCGGTCCCCTCGACGGGTCCATCTACGCGACAGTGGTGCGCGCGGGCGGCGGACCCTCCTCGCCGCTCAGCGCCTCCATGGACTCGGGCATCTCGTCGGCGGGCCGGCGCGCCGCCCCCAGCCCGCCGGACGAGCTGGACGCGCTGCTGGGCGACATGCTGCGCACCGTCAGCGCGCTGCCCGACCCGCCGCCGGCCGCGCCGGCGCCCGCGCAGTCGAGCGCCGAACGCGCGACCGACATACCGTATCACGCGAGAACCGACTCGGCGCCCTTCACTTACGGCGCGCCCGGCCTCCGCCCCGGCATGTTGCGCGCCTCCAACCGCCTGGCCAGCCCGGAGCTCGTGCGCCGAGCGCTGGGCAAAGACCGCGCCTACCAGCCTATCGAAGACGATGACGATGAACGAACTATAACCCCGGATCCTTCACCTCGCACGCCGCTCTCACCCCGGACATTGCGGAAACTTACATATGAAGATGTGACAACTACTTCAACTACCACATCAGCTCCGCAAACCACATCGCCATTGACAAATGGAAGGTAAACAAATCAACTTATTCTGCATCTATAACTTTCTAGACCTTTAATAATAATGCGTACTTTTATGTTGATTAAATACTAAAAATATTAGTAAATTTATTAGCTGATCTTAGCAGGTACCTATTTCTGCTGTATATTTTTTGTCTAATTCTATTTTAAATATATTACAACCACATCCTATATTTTTTGTATAGTAAATTAGTGTCGCATAATTAAAAGAATGGGCATTTGTTCTGCCATATAAACATGTGTTCCTATTGTAGGCGTGGAGGTCGCGCGCCTGCGCCCACAACCGCTCCGCTGTTTACATTTAAGACCATTCTGTTTACAACGTATTTTTACTGAAACTTTAACCTTCATCAAATCGATACGCAAGAAAGAAATGAATAAAGCAGTTCAACCGCAATACGGGTTAAAACTGAAAATTGATATATTTTGAAAATTTATAAATTACTTTCTTGAATCCCTCGTTCATGAAATATGGTATAGAAATGATAAATTTTATCAAAGACAATTAATTTTATTAGCTAAACTATAACATATGCATTGCCTCCATATGGACATCTGAATATATCAATGTCGTAGCTTGACACTGATTTCTCGTGGGAACAGTATTTCACGCTGGTACATCAGTTATTTACAATTAATGAACACTTCTGTAACATTGTGAGCGATCGGTTAATTTATTTACTCGCGTTTCGCTCGACCCACTTAGAAGTCAATGAAGAAGGGTAATAAAATATCCCATGAACAATCTGGGCTATTACACCACAAACTAGCTTATTATGTGTAGGTCATTGTAATCGTATTTATAGTTCTTTATTTGTCGAACATTAAACGTACAAACACTGGTTTGTCAGTTTAAATTACTAAGTACTTGGTGTAGATTGCAATGGACTAATTGACCGCCTCGATAAATAAATAGAGTGGGAAGCGTTAGTCTTGTGGGCGTCGATTGAATAATAAGCAATGATAAGACTAGCTTCTTATGATGACTTTATAACGATCTTTTAAGGTAACATAAAAATACTTCGGTAATTTTGTTCCTGATCGACGTCTTAATAAATAGTTTATAATATACATATGAAAGTTTATAAAATTTAAAAGCTTATTATATGCGCTAAACAGTTAATATTTTTCCTGGTTATTTTTTTTTAACACGAAACTTTCCGGAATTTAAGATTTTTCTTTAAAATTTTAACTGAATGTGTGTATTGAAAGAAGTGTTTATAGACATCACTAAAATGTTGTAAATCACTAATCTAATCGTAGTTTAATTTAGTTTACAAACATACTTTTGTTGCAGTATAGCACATAATGCGACTTTATTCTCTAATTGGTGATGATCTAAGTTACTCACAATGTCGTTGACACTGTCTTATCAATTGTATTATTTAAACAATAACATAACAATGGATTATGAACTAGAAAGATACAATTAAACAGGGCTTTATTTTAGAATATGATGCAGTACTGTTCGTATACGGCAATTATAATTACTTGCAATGTTGAGCGTAACTCAAACATCGTGCTTGGACAGATGGTTGGCCCTGATTCGACTGAGGCATAGATTTAAATCAAAAGATAAAAGAGTTGATAACGATGTCTTGTCAGTCATTGTATTCGAGTCCGATATAAATCAAGTGTCGTACAAATCGGGTTAAGCTTCATACGTAATAAAAAGATAACTGTGTAATCCAGGTTTTCCAGGACGTATAATTACACCAAAGTATCTAATTTTAGTCTATATCATCCAACATTTAATTGTAATTTTAAACCTTAACATAAATAAAATTTTAATGATGGCATAAATTATTTCTTCACTTTAAATAATTTCTTATAATTAATTATTCTTCATTAAAACAACCTTAGAAACCGATCGTTCAATAGCTACTAATAACTGTTTAAAACGGAAATGTCATAAACATGTCTAAGAGGAGTGGTTTACAATAATTAATAGGCCAACTGTTCTGCAACATTACCTGGAGTATGTCTAATATCAATGTGTAATAATCGTATACGTAATGAAATTCAATTACGCCCATTCAAGCAAATGCGTGCTGAATAAGAGCTTTTAGTGATAAGGATATAGTATTACTTATTCTCAACGTAAACATCTGAGTTCTTGGTATAAAATAATTTCTACGAACATATACGAGTAATATAAATTTTAACACCCACTATGATATACATATTTGGATCGATTTAAACGTCATAGTCACCAAAACAAGCAATTAAATTAATTAAAATTCTCATATTACAGAAACCACTTACAAATTGATTACGTAAGAATTTACTGTCCGCGTAACAAGTAGCATTTCCAAGGGTCTGTGACGGCCGTTCGCGGAGACATTTTGTTGACAATTTGAATTCTGTTTGATGGCGTGTGATTGCGTCGTAACTGTGACCCAAACAAGTTGCTATTTCGAGATAATCGTCGCCATAAACGGCCGAGTGTTGTACCGCAAGCGATGGATTATAAACCTACGCCTGAACATATTCTGTATCATGCATATGGTACATAGTTAAATTCTCTTTATTCTAGAATGTGGTTTTAAAAGATGACAACCATATTTTCTTGTTTTGTACTAATATATAATTAACAATTGTATATACATGCCTTACACTGATACAAATCGTGACCTTATCATGAGTTTCTTAGGGCCTATAAACATTTACTTGTGTTAAATAATTTTACTTAATATGAGTCCCTAAAGTCTAATCGAAGCCGCTCTTATCGATTTAATATCACGTCTTTTAAAGGTGGACAAATGGGAACGCGGAAGGAATAGAAAGACCACCGAGCAATGTACGCAAAACTCCAGAAAATGACACATGGCGATCCACAAGCACTTTGGGATGGCATGAAAGTTCCCGAAGTCGAGAACCGAGGCGATCTGAGAGCGGTTTGGAGTGCAACTCGGGGCTCACGTGGCTGCAGAGGCAACAGCAAAAGCTACGGGAGAGGAAGGAAGCGAGGGAACGGGTCGCTCGACTGCCGCTAGAATGGGACGCTCCTTCACGACACGTGCGGCGGTCTGCAAGTCATCGGTGTGTTTTCCTTCTTTTATTTAATTGAAATAATGCTTTAGTTCTATCTTACTAAGATACATTTTTGAGATTAGGCTTGCCAACTTTGCAGAGAACAAATTGAGTTGGTTGCCTGGAAGAAATGGCTTACTGCCATATTGTATTTTTTTGGTATGTTGTTATGTACATGTAATGAAGAATTTATAAATAAATAAATAACGTTACAAATTTAAAAAATTGTATTTCGAAATCTGATTTCGTAGACTTCATTACTTTCATTTAAAATCACATACATACCCTTTTTTATTTTATGTATAGCAAACGATCTTTCCTATATTTTAGAGTGGACGGCTATACGAGCGATACAACAGCTTTCGCAGACGACGACGATGACTTCAGCGTGCCCCTACACGTGAACACGCGCACCATCCACAGAACCGACAGTATCAGCCCGCAAGCTCCAGACAGGTAAGGTGTCTCCCGATTTTGATTCAAGATCATAGATCATCATTACATACTTAAAACGTCACATAATTATTTATAGACGAAAATGGTGCCCATATCGATTTAGTCTGTTGAAACTTTTGATATAATTCAGAAAACCCATGTACATCATTTACTTAGTCGTGAGTTCTGAACCATATAATGTCATAGACAACAAACTGCTTTTGTGTTGCAGGACCTCATCTAGAAAATTCATGTATGAAAAGATGACGATGCGCGAGTGGAGTACCAACACGACGCCGACGAGCGCCGCCGCGCCTGGTCTCTTGTCTCTCGCCGACTCCAACCATAATGATTCCACTGTGAGTTAATATTACTAAACTTGTAGCATGTTGAGTTTAGTGGATATTGGTATCTTCTATTCTTCCCCACCTGTATTCAAAACAATGTTTAGTTTGCAATTTAAACAAAGTTTTGTTACTTATATATCTAACTCTAAAATTTAGTACGAATACAATTTATGCTATGTAACGTTGATATAATATATGTATAGTAAAAGTGGTGGTGTATCGCATGGCCTCGGAATTAATTTCCTTATTGAATCAGGATGCGTTAATCAACATTAAAAAAATCTTATATTCATAATATGAAGCTATAATATCGATGTTATGACTGTAAGATCCGCGAGCGGTCGGAAAGCTGGTCGCGCGCGGAGTCCCGCGCGGGCACGCCGGCGTTCCCCACGCACCCGCGCACGCCCTACCCGCCCACGCCCACGCCCTCGCTCTCCGCCAGGCCCCCGCGCTCCCCACCGTCTACCAGGTACTCTATACATCTTTTATTAAGTCAACTTAAAAAGAAGATATAATCCTTAAGAACGATTTGGGGTCAGACTACGTAGTAATGTTGTCTGCTAAATTTCAGCAAAATCGGTTTAATAGATTAGCTGAAAAGACTGTATCATATGTACTGAGATAGTATTATCATTCAGACGAAGTGTGATATAACATTTGTATTTCAAATTAAAAGTTCGATTAAAACATTTAAATCCGATGATACACACAAATCTTGTGATATGTGATCTCAGGAAAGATCGTGAAGGCAGCCCGGAGTCGGAGTACCGCACGCTGAACGGCAGCAGCGGGTCGCGCCGCTCCAGCCTCAGCCTGGCCGGCTCCGAGCTGCAGCACGTGGCGCCCGAGCGCGTGCGCTTCGCGCGCGACACCAGCCACTACTGGTACAAGCCCAACATATCGAGGGACGACGGTGAGTACACTCAATACTAGTTTGGTACTTTAATATTTTTTAGTTTTTTACTATAGGTAATCAAATTAAGCCAATGTACCTATACCACGAACTACTCATTTTCTAACTATAGATAACGAAATACTTGCGCGTACATATTTTATATAAAATTCGTTTAACATAATAAGTGTCACAAGCATCCGAGCGATTTTATACAACGGCAAGTTACTATATTTACATATATAGTTATCCTAATAACAATGCTATGTAGCCGTGAGCGCGCTGCTGCAGCTGGAGGAGGGCGCGTTCATGGTGCGCGACTCGAACTCGTTCCCGGGCGCGTTCGGGCTGGCGCTGCGCGCGGGCGGCGGCGTGCGCCACTTCCTGGTGGAGCCGGCGGCGCGCGGCGTGCGCCTGCGCGGCTGCCCCGACGAGCCCGTCTTCGGCTCGCTCTCCGCGCTCGTCTACCAGCACACCGTCACGCCGCTCGCGCTTCCCGTGCCCTTGAAGCTGCCCGACAGGTACGCTCACACTTGAACTCCTTAACAATTGTGTTAAAATCTTTACTATGGTTGTTACGGTACATTTCAACTACATAGAAAAGTAGGAAGCTTATAAAATAATGATATACTTATCACTTAATATCCCAACTCCTTCTTGTTTCTAACTATAGCTTAACTATTCTAATAATTTGACTCAATAACTCAGGGACCCGTGGAGCGGCGGCAGCGCGAACGCAGCGGCGCGCGCGTTGCTGGCGACGGGCGCGGCGTGCAACGTGCTGCTGCTGGGCTCCGAGAACACCGAGGCGCTCACCGGGCCCGCCGCCGTCAAGCGAGCGGTGCACAACATCTTACAGAAGAAGGTCATTGTCACATACGCATCTCATTATTACTTTTTTAAATTCAACTACATTAAAATCTTACATAGGGGTTGTCCATTAATCACGTGATCTTTTCTTACGTGATCCATTGGTGATACGTATTCAATTTCAATTTCTTTATTAATTGCATTCCACAATGTAGACTTAGGTAGTGAGGTTTAAGACCACCCCCCCTCCCCCTTCTCAACATCACGTGTATTTTAGTACCCATTTTCTGAATAATACCTTAATTTAAATACAGGTATAAACTATAATTTTATTTTATTCTGAAATTAAGGACCATAATAAAATGTCTACACCAGGTTGCAAGTTTTTTTTTTTATTGCCATAACAATAATAATAACCGAAGAGTGTAATCAGATGAAAAAATAAATACACGAGATATCATACTACACCCCCTCTCCCCCCTTGTGCTATTTTCGTGATTTTTATCAAACCCCTCCCCCCGCCTTTGAAGCCTCACGTGATTAATCGAGAACACCATTTACCTTTCGCGAAAGAGTTTGCGAAGGTGTCCGGTAGGACGGAACACAATGAGATTTTGGTCGGTACAAGTCCGATATATCCCATGGTCCTTCCTGTCCACGAGTTCCATGAGTATCCTATAAGGGTTTCCCCACTAATAATAAAGAAAGTTGGATATACCTTATGTAAGAAAAGTTGCTAAATAAATTCTGTGGAATATCTAAAATGCGGTGTTGAAATAATTTAATATGAATGCAACATCTTACGCTGTACTAAAAATGCTTTAAATTAAATTAAAGTTTTAATGAATATAAAAATGAAACAACCAATACTATTTATTCATTTTTCCCCTAACACTAAAGTTAGCTTTGTAAATAATAAACACGAAAATATATTTCACAGCCCACATCACACGTGGTACATTTCAAAGTGTTCGGTGGCGGCATCACGCTAACTGACTCCGCGAGGAAGCTGTTCTTCAGGCGACACTATCCTTCCAATTCTGTCTCCTACGCGGGCCTGGACCCTGACGAGCGACGGTACACCTATGTGGATAACGGAAAACAATCAGAAAAGTATGTTAACCTCTTGCTTTATCAGGCTGTTTAAGTTAACAAGATCCGCATTTTTTTTTAATTTGATAAACTTAAAAAATATTGCAATTGTGTAAAATAACGGATATTCGTCCTTATGAATCTAAACTGTTTGACCAGTCAGTTTTAAAAACGGCAAATAAAACATTTGTGGAGGTTCGAAATAAAGAAAAATGAAAGTGTCTGATTCAACCGATCATAGCGCGATATTAATTATTTTTATAAATTCGATAAGTTTATCAATTTAAGAACATATGGAATTGTAATACATTTTGTCACTCGTTTAAAATCCTACGAAGATTTATAAATTGGAAGCGATTTCTGTTATATCTCGCATAAAGACGGAAACCAATTCATCCTCCAAGTTAATAAAGTTAATTATAGTTTTTTCATCTTTTCAAATTATATCTTATATAACCATAAATAAAAGTAACATCTGTGTATCGCTATAATAAGGCGTATTTCCAGGCGTATATTCGCGTTCGTGGCCCGTTCAACATCGGGTGCTGACAACCAGTGCCACGTGTTTGCTGAACTGGAGCCCGAACAACCCGCTACGGCTATCGTTAACTTCGTTAATAAGGTCATTAATACATACCTATAACACACATACTTTACGTTTATATTTGTTCCAAATTGATTTTAGTGAGGGACTGTGTTTATAATTAATTGTTCGATACAATATATCAGTACTAAACCTAGGGAAAGAAAATAAAGAGAGAGATATTAATTATTGTATTTTCTTTGCAGGCATTACTTGGTAATACCCAGAAACGAGACATAATATAAATGCTGAGCTGCAGAACATAAAACATAGATCCCAGTTATTAGTCCATTGGCTGTTGTTGACTAATACTCATACTAAAGTGTCAGACACAAAATTGTAATAATGAATTAACGAGAAAATTATCTTTATCTAAAAATATATTTTATTTTATTAACTTATATAAAAATATTCCAATTTATTTATATTATTATTTTACGATAATCTTATGAACTTGGTTTTAGTGGATTATTGAAAAGTGTAATCAAAGATTAAATTTCATACGCTTCATATTCACCAAGTACAATTTACTGTTGTAGTAGTAAATTAAATCATCTTTGGTAAGGTATTTTATGTATTAATCGTAGATTAGGAAAGAAACTAACTAGTCTCATTATTGTTTAACATAGTGGTAGTGAAACGACACGTGCCTAATTTCATACAACATTGCTTTCATACAAATTGTTAATTGAGCACAATACAAATTTATTCTGTCAATTACGAATAGATACAGATAAAATATGATTATAATGTGACTCAGTGACGTGATTTTTTTCTCTATAATGTAATTTCAAATGAATTCTATTAATATGATTATAGTACAACGAAGAAGTTATGAAATATATAGCCTTAAATAAAACGCATTTAGATATCATTTGTAGTGTGAACTATGAAGTAACTATGATACGTTATTTTAAATGTTGACAGTGTATGCAACGCCTTATCAATGATCAAATCGTAGGCAATCACAAGTGTTTTAAGTACACAACGAAACCAGTTTTAAGATTAACACTAACTTTAATAATTGTTGTAAAATGTATTTATTGGTTATTAATAAATTCATTTATCGTAATATTTACTTAAGTGTTTTATTTTAATATTTTTTTAATCCTGACAAAGTTTCACATAATATGTATGTGATAGCGTGTTTTAAACGTGTAGTTTTTGTTCCCGGTAAAGACATATACTATATTAATTATGTGTTAATCGACAAACATCACTACATATTTACGACTGTTCCTAGAACGCCTAGTTCTGAATCGCCATTATGATTGTTATCCAAGGCTAAGCACATATAATACTACTTTTCGACATCGAGCCATTGGGACCGGCCGGCCGGCCAGTTATTTCTACGACTGGTTGAGGATCTTCCTGATTTTACATCCCCCCTTCGCTCTACACATTCAACTAATTTCCAAACTTTTACATCTCAAATATTATACTTAAATAATATCCAGTAATAGGTACTTCAAAGACGTTAATTTCATCTGCCTTGAAAAACAATGGTCAAAACCAAAAAAATATACCTAGTATTGAAAGTCCGATCTTGTCATATCTATCAGCTATTATTCTTAGCTGTTAAATAAAGGTTTTTCAAGATGATTTAAAATAAAAAATAGGTGGTAGTTGTGTAACCTATTAAATAAAATTTCACTAAATTATTCCATATTTTATTTTTGCATAATATGAAGTATTTTAAGTAGACAAGCAAGTATAATAATTACAAGTGGCTAATTTTTTTATTAAATAGAAGTAATAAAATATCATACCAGCCATAGATATTTTATTTTTAAACGTTTTTTTTTTAATTTTAACGAAGTCCTTTACGTTTGTGGTAATTGAATTTTATGGGACGTGGGCGTCAGTCTTCGGATCGACCGAATCTCAGGTGTCCGTAGTCATCGAAGGCGTCATAGTGACTCCGGAGTCCATAGTTGCGGTAGACGTGTCGAGGTCTGACGTCGTCTTCGTCCTCGCCCATCTGGATGCCCCTGACACTCGCGCCCACACAGCACCGCACAGAGATGACGAGCGCAACGCTCAGCGCAAGTGCGATTAATGTAAACAAACGCATTTTTAATCTGTAAAAAAATCTCTGTGTTTATTAATAGTCTATATTGTTTTTATCTACAAGGACGTAAAATAGTCTTCTCTCCTCCTACACCTCCCTACTTTGATTACAAACTTTGGTAAGATGAGGACAGACAAGGCAATTTTTAACGAAAATATTATTTTAATCAATTTAGAGGCATATATAAAGATAAAATGTTTACATAGTTCGAGTTTAAAACATTTAAGTAAACCGAGGTAGTTGGTCATCGATTTTTTACTAATACGATGAGTTATTCTTTTCTAGGAAAATACAAAAAACCTCTAATATTAACCAATTTTAAAGACATCTTCACGCGTAAAATTTTTGAAATTCATAAAAAACTCACCCTTCGTGTTGGAAGTGCGTCTACTTTGAAAATGCGAGACTGAGGAGTTTTCCCGCCAATTTATACCGCTGAAAGATTGCGAAAAATATAAATTCCCCATTTTTTAATATTCTCCTCGCTGCTTGTTCTTATCAGCGAGGGTGATATAATTGACAGATTTCAATTATATAAAGAGCCACAATTGATCTTGTTAGTCGAATGAAAAAATATAATTTTGCTCGAGATTGATTAAATTTTTTATAAGAGTAATAATTCCCTTTGAAGTTATTTCTGCAACAAAAAATAAATTTATAAGAATAAACAATGTAATTATTATAATAATATACTTCTTAGAAGTTTATTCAAGCCGCGTTATTTTTTTTATTTTGTCTGTGGTGTGGCAACAAATCCATTCACAATGCAGAAAGAAATGAAGTGAAGTGTAAAAATAATAAATAAGATATGACCTAAATGTCT
>JADANM010006787.1:4949202-4966735 GCA_026213755.1 Eurema hecabe | reverse complement strand
ACAAAAAAATAAATTTATAAGAATAAACAATGAAATTATTATAATAACATACTTCTTAGAAGTTTATTCAAGCCGTTATTTTTTTAATTTTGTCTGTGGTGTGGCAACAAATCCATTCACAATTTCTTTCGCGCCTTTTTCTATTGTTGTTATTTATTTTAATAATAAGTCGTAAAAATAAATATAAATCCGATAATGGGCAATGACACAACAGACTTTGACTTATTTGAAAAGCAATTTACTGAATTGGTAGCAGACTTTCAACTATTAACAGTAAGTGGGTATTATAAATATATATAATTAAAAAATTAAAAATATACCGTCGTTGTTAAACACAGATCGACTAATTATCAGTTTTTATATTATGACTGTAAAAGGTATATTATATGTTATTAAATTTATAAAATCATTTACCTTAATAATAATTCGGATCTAAAAGTTTAAATAACTTGGCACGTGTGTTTGATTCATGTAGATGTAGACTAGAGGTTAACAAAAATTACATAGAAGAGCGCATTTAGAATTAAATAAAATATTATAACAATAATAAACAAAATACAACCTTAAGTTTAATCCTCATCATGCTCGCTGTTTAAAATAGATTTTATATATACTTATATAATAGAAGATTTTTTTATTAAGTCTTATTATATATTATGCCTTCAACTAATAATTTTATATTGTATAGAATATAGTAAGCAGATTATTATAATTATAGTTAACACATTAATTAAATAACTATATTACATTAAGGACTACTAGATATGTTTTATCTATCTAAGGTATCAGAATTGAGGCTTAGAGAGTCCCTTCGTATAGAGGCGACCCGCGCGGAGTCGGCAGAAGCGGCTCGCGAGGTCGCTGAAAACTCCGCGGTAGAGCTACGAGCTAACGCTGCGGCCGCTGCGGCCGGAGCCGCTCAGGCCGCACAAGCCTTGGCTACATTGCAAGACAATCTTAACGTTGTTAAAATTCAGCTTGAACTTTCCGTGCGTAAAATAAATTTCCTTCACAAGTGCTTATAAGATTAATTCTGATGAACTAACTGTTCCCACTCCATCCTATTATTCTTCCTAAGGAGACGACTTTCATCAAAGAAAATATCATCAAAGTCGAATGTAATAAATTTTGATTTTATTAGTTTATTTATTCATTTTTATTTTTATTAAACTTTGATCTAAAAAAAGCTAATTCGACGTTTGTTGCTTGCAAAGAATATTAACGTTTTATAACTACATGTAATTTCTTCTTCATTAAACAACAATAATAAATCTTATTCCCCGAATCGACCATTCAACGGAACTGGAATACGGGATAAACTATAAAAAACAAAAACAAAATTAAATTGCTTTTAGGAGCGCACACGGACGCTTTTCGAGGAAAAATGTTCCGAAATGAGTGAGCACATAGCTGTACTTGAGAAAGAACTTCAACAGTTAAGACCTCTGCAGCCGTCCTACTCGGCTTTGCAACGGCAATATATCGAGTTACAAGAACAAATACACGCTGCCACTGAAGACGCTCGCAGGTTTAGTTCTGCCGATTTACTCCTAAATCAATTGTATTGTATTTCTAGACCCAACTGGGTAAATAAGGGCTGGGTGCAGTACAGTACTAAAAGTAATACCTAAAAGTCGGTGTAAGAATATACTTATTAAAAAAATATTTTTTTGGGGTTTGAAAGAGTTAAATTTACCTACTAAGTAGTAGTATATTTTAATGGCCCAATTTATTTTGAAGCAAGGTGAAATCCCATAGAAAGCGTGTAATATTACTTTTCCAACTGAAACTGTATATGAATCAATGAAAGTTAAGTATTAAATCTTCCGTCGAACAACTTGCGAACACGCTCTATTCATATTGTTTTCACATTTTACGTAACTCAATACTCAATACATGCTACATAGTTGCACAGATAAAATCGAACTATTTGCATAACCAATTACGTCAAGCATCTCAACAAGACATCGATTCCACAAAATTGTAATTAATTAGTCTCTTTGTTAAGCAAACAGCTTATCCTTATCCACAAAATTCAATGTGATCCTTAAACGATTTCTGTGTTTTTAAAAATAAAGATTTATTAAAATTAAACCGTAGGTATAAACAGAAAAACATTTTTATAAAAATAAAAAAAGATTTTCGATGCTACATGTTTTGCTTTCCTAGTAAGAACTAGGAAAGCCTAAGAAGGCACTATTTAAAATAATAAATTTTCCTTCTTCGTATAAAGAGAGGTAAGTCGTTTGGAGAGCGATCTCCGTCGCGTGGAGCGGTGCGCGGGCGCCGGCTCGGAGCTGCGCGCGCGAGCACGCCTCGCCGCCGCCGCGCACGCGCGCGACCGACGTCTAGCCGCCGCCGAGCTGCACGATACTGCTAGAGAACTACACAGTGCTACAGGTTTGTTATTGTATTGTTGTATAGGTAACTATGTAATCTAATCTTTGTCATCCCATTTAAAGCAGACAACGCTATTCAGTAACTTTACCTACGCTTAATACTTTTTAAGTTTACACAACTGTTACACGATAAAAATCATTAAAGTATAGTCTTAGAATGTCTCATACGGACGCCCGTTCCGATTTTTATAATTTGTTACATTTCTGTTCACTAGCGGAGATTGCACGCTTGAAGCTATCAAACGCAGAGCTACAAAATCGTATCTCAGAAATTCAAGAGACGAAAAATAAGGATGGAGATAGTTCAATTGATGAACACGTTTATATAGAAACTAAGGCTGCATTGGAAGCCGAGAGAAACACAACAGCTCGTCTCGAAAGAGCTTTGCATGCTGCTTTAGCTGACAACGCTATTTTAGCTAAAGAATTGCATCGAGCCGATCAAACTACCAAGGAATCATTGTCAGAAATCTCAACAAATGATGACACATCTGCCACTAATATATGCGCTATTGATTTATTCCTTGCTGATAATTAGTTAAAAATATCTTAACATTTAATTGCAATAAACTTATTATCTTTATAGCATGTTGTTTTTCTGATCTGATTACGCTCAAACTAAAAATCTAAGACGAAATTGAAAAGTGTGGGTGAACTTGTGCACTTTTTTAGGTCTGCGCATAATTTAAAAACTGGTTTCCGAATTTGGATTCCCAAGTCAAATTGAAAGGTTATTCATTGCGTAGTTCAGGCCAATAGCAATATTAAGTATATGAAGCGCATCTTACACAATACATTGCATAAACAAATTCAACCTGGTTTGCTGTTTCTACTCTAAATTTTAGATTGAATGACTGAGCAATAATGCATTCAAGTTATTTGCATTACGTATAGTTGTAGTGCACCTATTGTACTACTTACATAAAACAAGTTTCAAGGAATGCATTGCGGTGCCGTAGATCGTCTAAAGACATGTTGCCGTTGTACCATTGATGGCTGGAAGTGATAAAATACAAGTGCGCCATAAAGTAACTGTTTGTTTCGTTTTAGAAATACTAACGCATTATTCAAGTTTGTTGTTTTGTTCCTATGTTTGTGTTTGCTGTATGCAAAACATAAACTTATTTTTATGATATAAATAGGTCGCCAACCCACTCCAGAGCTGTCAAGCTCTGCGAGTGTTCATGGGCGGCGGTGACCACTTTTTATCAGGTTGCTCGCCTGCTCGTTTGCCCCCTATGTTATAAAAAAAAATTCGTGGATCCCGTAGTTCTAGAAAGCTAATTGATTGGCATATTGTTAACCATCTAATATAACTCTAATTACTCGTTCATTTCTTTGCTTCAAAATATCTAACGTCTTTGTTCATCTGTAAAAAATGTTGCAATGAAATCTATACGTACGTTACCGTTAGGTACATAGATACAGACAAAGTTATTTTGTATAAAATATATATGTTATTCAAATCAGAAAGGAAGTAGAATTATTTTTATTTGCGTCAAAACCAGTTTTGTTTGTATTGACTTAATGTTAATACTTATTAATACTTAATGTTTTAGGTCAAGCAGAAGTAAAGGTAAACTTGATATCTGAGTATGAACTTATGGCGTTGGCATTGCCTATACCCAGGAAATGCTCCAATAGTGGGCAGTTTCCCCATGAGCAGGTCGGCGTGGGTGCAGTATATTGTAACAACGGATTTTCGCAAGGCTTCTCGGCGCCCCTCCTGCGCCGCTTGCGCCTACAGCGTGCGCGCTCAGTTACTCGCCGATACTGACACCTCGCGGCCTTGTCGATCGAATTAACTTCAACATTTCGATCAAAAATATGTGTAGCCGATAGAATCGATCTGTGATATAGGTTTAAGTGCAGAAAAAGTGATATTCATCTTCTAGTGAACTCTGTTGGATTAAGAAAACACGTAAGCTGCAATTTTGTGCTGTTATTTTATTAGTATATTGTCACAAATAATTCGCACATTTATGCGGATATTTTATCCAAGTCCGAGGCTATATTTTAATGAGTGCGTCATGTATTAAGACTCAATAATGTTTTCATTCTTGTGAACAAAATAAATGTACATTCGCAAGTCTCAAGAGAAAGTTGAAGGCAACTTACATCTTGCATTAGACTTGTATTGTATTGTTCGCATTTATGGTGATTAAACTTTCCCTATTTTAAAATATTTTAACTGAAAAATGCCAAGTACATTTAGACCATATATGGCAAAAGGCTGTTCCGCCAACGCAGTACATTTAATATTTATTCGGTGAGTCAGATGTTCGGAGACACAAGGACGGTGAGCTCAATATTATTTATATACAGTAAACATACATACACTTAACGAATCCTTGATGACCATCGATAACACCTGTCTCTATTATTTACCTTAAACGTATGTTTGTATTTAGATTCAAGCTTATTTTATGCTACAAAATCGAATGTATTGATATAAATAGATTTGAAACCCATTTTCTTAATAAGAAAGATAAAATATCTATGTACCTTAACTGCAGAACCATATCTTAGTAAAAAACTGTTTAAATTAATTTCTCACAAAATTGTAGGTGTCCAATGCGTAGGTTTGTCATCAAAATTTTATTCACTTGAAAGATTAATGTTAAAATAAAACTCCTGCTTATTATTTTAAACCATGATTAGAACACAAATAAATTTAAAACAGAAGTATTCTTTATTTCAGAATAATGATTTACAAAACTCCATATATCGCATTGACTGTATTGCACATCTTAACGTTCGGAGAGTGGTAAGTACGATATGTTTCTGATAAAGTTTCCTCAAGCCATTCACCGACCGTAAACTATACTTAATCCAACCATAACTTTATGTATGGGCATGTTTTAATGACGCAAAATCTCATTCAACAAGCGTTTAACCTCGATGCTATTTTCCTATGTTTCTTCATTCCTATTCACATATCAATCTCGCATGTGTGCTGCGACAATTATACTGATTTACATGGTGATTACTATACACAAAGAACGTTTTATATCTCATTAGATAACCCTTACAAAAGGTTTATTTATAGATCAATAGAAAACGTGAAACCTATATCGACTCAGATTTTTAAAGAACTGTGTTGAATAATATCATTTATTTTTTTAAATAAAATAAAATAAATGACATAATTAAAAAAAGCGATGCATGTGCGATTTCATTGTACCCGAGTATAGATAGTTCTTACCAACAGTTACTTTTAGTAATAAATATCTTTTCTATTTAATTCTTGTCATTGAAAACAATCATGTATCTACAATTAGTGGTATTTACATAACTAACTTATAATATTCAGTATCCACACATACATACATATATGTACGAGCATATTATGTAAGCGATGAGTCATATAAATCGAACGCAACGACAACTATAGAACTAAAACATTATTCACGTTTGTTTCGTGTTTAAAAAGCTTAACAACTTGAAGTACGTGCGTACCTATATCATAATTCCTAAATCTTTATATTTCTTTCAGCGTGTCAGTTTTAGGGCCGCGAATACTCCGACCTTACAGTTCCTACGGAGTGTCCATAGCGGGAGGATCACGAACACATAATTTATATGTAGCTATAGAGGGAAAGAGATCCACGGGAGAACAGTTCACACAAGGCAGGGAGGTGCAAATCCCTGCCGCTACCTCTAAACTCATAAATATTGAAGTTAGTATCAATTTACTAGCAAATATATTGTTAGGTTTAATATGATGTTTGCCAATAACTATTTACTAACATAGATAAGTTTTGCACTAGCATAATAATTAGTAGTAAAACAAGTGACTAGCTTGTCTATTGATGAGTAATTTTAAAATGTGTCATACTTTATAAATATTTCAGTACTAAAAAGGAATACACACAAACGAATTTAAAAAATAAAATCAATCTATAATTCAAAATGAGGTATTAAATGCCGGAGGTGTTAATGTGCCGTTTATAACGGTTTGCGTAACAAAAAGTAACGCGGCTCTACTATGCAAAAAATTGCATAAAAAGATTAGCGCAACATCAAAATTTTACCAACAATTATTTGTGCTACGTATAGGACTTAAATAATAAAAGTCTTTTTAATAATATTTATAATATATGTTGAGTATAATTATAGATAAATGACCCGGGGCCTGGTCGTTATAAACTGGTGGCAAGATCGACATCGGGACCGCAGTTCTCATCTTCAGCGCCCTTGGTGTATCAACCTCGAAGTTTTTGCATTTTTGTGCAAACAGACAAAAAAGTATACCAGCCCGGCGACACTCTTAACTTCAGAGTTATCGCTTTAGACAAGTACGTAATGAAAATATTGTTTTTATTGCTCTATTGTTTGAACGATGTCGATCATTATTGATGTAACCGTAGTGATAAATTTTTAATAGCTGATATGTATCTATTTAATTCCATTGTTTGAAAGTGACGATAATTTTAATTGACAGTGACGAATGTACTGATTCTTTCTTATTGCTAATTAAAGGTAGAGATGAAAACAAATAACTCCCGAGTAACCAAAAAAAAACAGTTTGGAAATAATAGATTTTAATGCATGCCTATTAATGTAAATTAAATTTGTTTATTTAATGAAGCTATAACACAGCTTATTCAATATGATAGATATTATAAGAAATGAGTTATATAACGATTTGGTCTCGACACAAAAACTTTCGTTTTCGATACGAGCAGCGGTGCTCTGGCGTTCGCACGCATAAGATTGCGTATGATTACAAAGTGTTACAATACGGTCGTTGAACCGTAGGTACCTGCTGCCGTTGTCGAACAACGTGGATGTCAGCATCTTAGACACGGGCGGGTCGCCGGTGCGCCAGTGGGCTGGCGTCAGCTTGGATAGGGGACTCTTTACCGGGGATTTGGTGTTGGCCGACGAACCGGCTTTGGGTCAATGGACTATTCAGGTATTCATTCTTGTAACACAAAGGTTTGATTAGTCTGTTCAATCTTAAATATACGTTCCTTTTTCAAGTTGATTATATTACGCATCTATATTTGGAATAAACGAAAAAAATAGATATTCTCTCAATTTTATTTCTTCAATCAACACAAGTTACTTGTATTTTATCAATAATAATAGTTTAAAAAGTTATATTGAGAGTTAAAGTATTGTTGTGGAAATTTTAATTTAAAAAAATACAGATTAATATCAGTTGGCTCCTTATTACAGCAATCGTTACCTCGCACATTCTATCTCAATAACCTTCATTTTCACAGTAAGTGCGTTTACCGACAAAATATATAATACAATTAATATTTGGTACAGGTGGAAGTCCGGGGTCAGACGTACTCAAGGCATATTATGATCGCAGATTATATTTTGCCCAAGTTTCAAATGACCATGGACATACCGAAGGAGGTGTTATTCAGTGAAGGCGCATTTAATATTAATATCTCCGCCAAGTAAGATAAAATATGCTAAAACATTCACATTTAAAGATTCTCTACCTACATGTGGCATTCATAGAAATATGTTTATCATTTCTCCTTTTACAGGCACTTTAACGGACTTCCAGTTCAGGGTGAATTAACAATATCTGCATACGCCGTGTTCTTCTCGAATCTTCTTCAGCCAGTATTTTCGACTCCAGCGAGAAAAGTAATTGAATTTAACGGCAACTCTATAGTTCCATTTAGTTTGAAAACTGACCTCGATTTAGCAGAAGACGCGGCACGGCCGCTGGTTATAGAGGCTGTGTTGGAGGAAAAACATACTTTAATTCGTCAGAACATATCCTCAAGGATTCTTTTGTTACGTACTCCTTATCGATTGAAGATTACAGCGGCTGACTATTTTAAGCCGGGTCTTCCTTATACTGTACAAGTAAGTATCGTTCGTTATAACTGTGCGATTTTTTATACATTACCTACTCTTGCTTTATAATGTGAAGAAACATACCTAAGTAGTAGGTCAAATATAACATATTAGCTACAAAGGAAAGAAAATAAGGCTTTTTCATTTCGCATTTCAGATTGAAGTAGTCAATTCGACTGGTCATACGTTAGATGTGTCAGAAGACGTAACAGTAGAAAGACTATGGGACGACGGCGCTCCCGCCAACACTACTACTGTCGCTCTGAAGAATGGCTTTGCTGTGTATTCCCTTACACCTGACATAGCTCATACAAATTCTACTCTTAACATTGTTGTAAGTACAACAATTAACCTTTTAGATTACAAGCGTTTTCCAACAAGAGCACTAGGGCGCATTATGAGGCATAATGGTTAACGTTGAATTAGGTACATATTTATTTAATTACATATCGAGTGCTCTCAAAATTACTAATTACATCATAGTGCTTTCGCTTGATGCGTGCAATTACAAGTGCAATGACAGAAAATTAACGAATATTATTTTCTTTAATTTGATATTGATCGAATTTTCGCACTATGCTCTATAATTGGAAAATGCTATACTTTATATACAGTTAAGGATTTTTACTGTTTTTACGGAATAAACCAATATTTCCTATATTAATTTTCAGATAAAGTACAAAGAGGTATCAGAGCGTATAGTGAACGTTCAAAAGAGCATGTCATCTGGTGGACAGTATCTAACTATAGAGGTGCTATCGCGAGATGTGTCGGTTGGTGACGAGATTCGTTGGAGACTAGTTGCCACGGAACCCATGGATATTGTCCATTATGCGGTTATTGGACGCGGCGACATCCTTGAAGCTAAAACGCTTGAGGTAAGTTCTATGACCTCAGCTCTTTGAACTTTAGAGTTAATAGCGTTTTATTTACTCAAAAAGGTAAAATAAGTAATACCGAATTCAATAAACGGCTGAGAAGGAAGGGACAACTTTCCTCTGAACCAAAAGATGCATCCTCGACCAGTCTAACAGCTGACTGGCCTATTGTTAGGCCCCAATGGTTCGATGTAGATGTTCGATATGTTAAGTCTCGACTAAATATCATTAGCGCAATTCAAATCGACACATGAGTTACTGTTGGTTTCCCATAACTTGGTAACACCAACATAAGGCTCGCGGAAAGAGGAGTTACTGGCTTTATAGGCATAGGGAGGGTAAAACTGTTCACTTATGGTGTCGTTCCCCTGCCAGCTAAGCCCGCCGCTGCGCAGCGTGGACATATCGGTGTCGGTGTCGGGCGGCATGGCGCCGGGCGCGGTGTGCGCGAGCTGGGCGCCGCGCCTCGCCGACGCGCCGCCGCTCGCCGCCGCCGTCTACGTGCCCGTGCGCAACCTGCTGCTCAACCGGGTAACATATACATTTAATATTCTTGTGATAGGCAGATAATTTGGCTAAATTTAGGTTTATGGGCCTGGAAAGCGTAATATGTGGTATACCATCATATGATTTCCATCAAATTAAATTTAGATATATTATATAAACTTCAGAAAAGTATAAATAAAGTTAATTTTGATAGCGTTTTATTATATCATTGATTTTATCATTAAGTGCATTATTGTTATAGCATGTTATTCCAAAAAAGGGAAAATTTATTATCGTCGTTAAATTTTAAATAGAAAGCTAGCCCTTAACCTTACATACTGCATACATGACTGTTACCAACAATTAATTTTCCGTAACCCAGGTGTCAGTACAGCCCGTATCATCGAATTCCATATTCCGACCAAACGGTCTAGTAGAATTTCGCGTATCGGGTGAACCGGGTTCGCAAGCAGCTCTGCTGGGTAGTGACGTCAACGCCATCGCTTCTGGACTGGCAGATCCGCTGGGAAATGGACTGGATATGCATACGGTTAGTAACTCTTAAATAAATAAATAAAAATAAATGTATGTGTTTTGCTCATGATGTCGGCTCTACTGAGCAATGTCCTTGTTAGTCTCTAACTACTGGCAAAAGAGTGCAATGTTGATTTTACATAGGAGCTAAGGCGTTAGTTCTTATTAGATGGAAATAAATGTAGGTATAAGAAAGTAAACTTTGATATAATAAGATACATTTTTATAATAAAACTTAACTCTTCAACCAAAATAAAATATACTCTTGGTGTATAAAGTCTTCGTAAGAGGTTAATTCTGTATGCTGTGTGATCAATTCAATGTACAAGTGTTTTGATTTTTTGCATTCCCATAAACAATTTTTTTTTCTATAATTTCAGATCGAACGAGAAGTGGAAAGTTTTATAGGCGTCAAACATTCTGTTTTTAAAAACGATGATGCTGTATCACAAATGGGCTTCGATCTAGGAGGCAAGGCCATCGCTGATGTTTTCTATGTAAGGTTTATATAAATTAAATCATATAACTTATCTCATATTCTGTAAATTGTATGTATTTCGAGTCTAAAATATGTGTTTATTTACAGAACGCTGGTGTTGTTATTTTAACTGATGGTCTAATTGCAAGCAATGAACAAGGTAAGCAAAAGTAATAGCTATAGACTTCTTAGATAAAATAATTATTAGGTAATATGCAATACTTAAACATACTTAACCCATCAAAAGAGGACAGGATAACAAAAGAGGTAATCTATCTCGAAAGCCGGTGTCTAAAAATTTACGTGTAAAAGGCGGCCATATCACTTGAAGTGATTTCTTCCATGCAACCCGAAAACAAAACATTAATAATACAAAAATGGAAGGGTAACAGAAAAGTGTAGATTCAATTAATAAGGTTATTTAATGATTATTATATGTATGTATAGTACGCGTCACGAATCTTTAGCGCTGAATGAAACCTGCGCAGAAGGTATCGAGGTAACGGTGCGGCGCGCGGGGCGCATGATCATCGGGTGCGCGACCGTTGATTGGTTGTCCCAGTCGTGTTGTCTTTCTCGAACCAATACGTCAATTACGAGCGCGATTCTACCGACGCACAGCTATTCTCGTCCAGCGCTAAACATAAATGACGCGTACTATAAATATAACGTAATGAAACATGTTAGATCGTGCGGAGAGCGCGCCCGAGACGGGCACGCGTGCGCCCAGCGCGGGCCCGTACGCGTTCAGCCGCGTGCCGCCGCCGCCCGCGCCGCGACACTACCTCACCGCGCACGCTCACACCACCTGGATGTTCAGCAACCTCACTGTGGGGTATGACACTTTATTTATTTATTTTAACACTTTATTACACATTACACATTATAAAAACTAGATTGGAATACATTGTGGTGGCTGCCTTATCACTCAAGATCTCTTCCAGGCAATTCTTTAATGTTACATTGTTCTGTGAATCTGTACAATAATTTGAATATATAAACATATGTAGGTACATGTAAAAATTTTGTAACGTCAAAATATAGCCTTTAGATCCACTGAAACGATTTTGTCAATGTTATTTATCCGTAGAATACAAAATATTAGTAAGTATAATAAACCTAAAATATATAAAAACACGATAAGCGGTACAGCTAATGTAATATCTTAATAACGAAAGGAAATAATATTGACCATTTTTTACTACTTATTTGACAGGTAAACTGACCTAAAATTGTTCTATTTTCTTAAAGATAATATTAATAGGTAAGTGTTTCTGATTGTAGTGACGACGGAAGAGGCTCCCGAGAGGGTTGGTCGCCGTTGAGTCCTGGTAAATGGTTAGTTGGAGCGTTTGCCGTACATCCAACTCTAGGACTAGGCTTGGCTACTCCTCAAGAGTTCACTACCAGCGTTCCCTTAACCATAACAGCTGAATTACCCGAAACGCTACAGAAAGGAGAAAGCCTTGCAGCAGTGGTGACCCTGAAGAGCTCTCTTACCGTAGACACAGCTGTAGAAATCACTTTCCACAACTCCGACCAATACTTTGAATTTGAACCTTTAGAGAATACGATTGAGTCTACGAAAAGTGAGTATGATATTTTTAGAAACTTTATCTCTATTTCTAAAGGTTTTACTGTTAAGTTTTTAATATTATAAATTTTTTTTTTTCAGAAATTGAACTATTCCGACGTTTGCGGCTAACAGTGCCTGCGTTAGGGTCAGCGAGTACCGCGTTCTTGGTAACAGTTGTACGTATTGGAGAAGCTCCTGTCATCGTTGAAGCTACAGGGAATGGCGTCTCAGCCTCGCTCTTCCGAACTATTGATGTGAAGGCAAGTTATAAGATTACAAATCAAACAATTAAAATACCTGATTGGAATGAATGGAAGTAAAGTAAAATTTGACGTCAATTTGTCCCTAATTAATCTATGATTTTTGGTAGGACTGGGTCATAACTATCCTTGCCAAAAAGTAAAAACGAATTTAATTAGTTGTTTCAGAATTAAGCATGTTCAAATAGACCAAAAAGAATAAAAAGAAATGTAATTAATTATCTTAGTTTATCTGATTACCACTCAACATATGTTGGAGTTGCTATGAGCTGTGTGTAGCGTAGTTGGACTAAAACCTGTTCGAAATCTTAAAGACTTACTTCAAAATCTATAGGACGGGTATGACGAAGAGGTCTGGTCGTGGTCGCTACTAGACGCTCGTCGCGGGGTAGCGCGCGCCAACTTGTCGCTGGTGCCTGCGCCGGGCACGCGCGTTTCTACAGTCTCTCTGGAAGCCGCTGGCGACTTGCTAGCGAACTCCTTCCGAGCTCTCAGAGAACCCAGTACTGTCGCTGCCGACGCCGCTTATGCACTGAGACCATTAGCACGCGCGTGTATACTGTTGGACTATTTGCAGGTACTGTTGAATTTACTTTGACCACTTCATGATCTGTACGCTTCTTTTTTCCAATAAATCGGCGTGTTCATAGCTGAAGGTGGTGTCAATTTTGAACTGTTACTCACTGAAAGATGAACGACACTTTTCCACGTCTGCCTATCTTTCACGGTATTCATAGCTTCGGTTATTGGTAGACCGGGAAGCGTCTTCACGAGATCTGACCAACAACCATCAGCTTTTTACTTTCCACTTCATGATAGTATATAGAGATATATGTATTAGTTTGTGAAGTAATGTATGATTATTGTATCTATGGCAATATGCTGTGACACTTCTGCTCTGCTAATAAAATGATGCCCATACTTTTTGTAAGTATGGGTTCAATGACCTTTGTCTATGATATTATGTATAGTACATTATTCATTAATATTAAATATTAAGTGTAATGTTTAATTATTAGGTAACAGAGCAAGGCGATGAAATAACCATATCGAAAGAAGCGCGGTCTCAAACCTCATTTGGTTACCAAAGATTAATGGCCTTCCGAAGAAGTGATGGATCTTTTTCACAAGAAAAAGGCGAAAATTCCAAACCTGACGTGTGGTAAGTGGTTATAATATGTATATTTTAAACGATTACTTAATTATTTGTTTCACTTACCTTAATATTAATTAGTAAGTTTTATCTGAAAAATGTAAATAAAATAGTGTATTAAACAGGCCTCATCTGCAATCAGTAGGTATATTAGCGATTTAAATAATCTGTTACCTGGACATTGTGTAGCTTCAGATGGAAACTTCTAGTAGTTTTGAATCCATTCAACGCAAGCATACAATACAAGTTTTACTCTTTAAAATATTAAGAAAGATTTATATTAGTAAAGTTATTACTTTTTTAATATTATTACTAAGGCCAGCAATACCCACTTCAGTGACTCATCTGTTCTCAATTTTAAAACATATTGAAAAAAATAATTTATTAGAGATTACTTCTTTTTTGATATCGGTTAAAAACGTGTCGTGGTGCTAGGATGACAGCAACTGCAAGCCGGTGGTTGTCGCGCGCGGCGCGCTACGTGCCCGTGTCGCCCGACGCGGCGAGCGGCGCGGCGCGCTGGCTGGCGGCGGCGCAGGCGCAAGACGGCAGCTGGCCCGCGCCCGCAGTGCGGGACGCACCTGCCGCGCAACGCACGTTCCCGCTCACTGCCTATGCGTTACTAGCGCTGATAGATACTAAGGTAAACGAAATAGATTCTTGATTTCGATAGATGCCGAGTTCTGAATCGCGCTTATGATATTTATTTTGAAACTTAACGGAAGGCAATTCTTTGGTTCGGTTTGGCCATTCTTTTTGAGTCTACACATTAGGTACTTCGTCATAGCCATAACTATTAATAATTCCAGGGCAGTGAAGTTCTATACAAGAACGCTATCAACAAAGCGGTGGATTATGTAGCGCGGCACGCATCGGAGCAGCAGGACGCACTGAGCCTGGCCACAGCAGCAGCTGCGCTGGCCGCCGCCCGACATCCGCAAGCGACAGCAACGCTGCAGTTGCTAGCTGATCACGCTAACTCTACTGGTGAGTCAGAGTTTCATCGAATTTGGGCTCTAATCCTTCAAAATGACGAGCATTTTTTCCAAGAACCGATACGAAGTGGAAGATATTTCCATAGTTATAAAAATCTAGGAACCCTTCAAGGAAAGGGTGAGTAGGCAACTAGGCAGACATGATAACCTCTAAGCCGTACTCTGTTTACAAGGTAGGTATATTTCACCAAATATATTGGAGTATCTTGACTTGGTGATCAAGAAGAAAATACTCTTGGTAATTAAACCATTGTGTCTTTGTTTATTTTTTATTACCCGACTACGGCAAAGCCAAAGGAGGGTTATGATTTTGACAGGCTATGTATGTATGTATGTTCATCTGTTCCCTCGTAACTTCTAAACCACTAATCAGAATTCGACAAATGACATATCATTAGAAGCGTCTTAATTGTCCGCTGGTTATAGGCTATATAGATTTTCACCAAATTCAATGTGGCGCCCTCTAGCGGACAAAATATACAGAGCAAAAAAATAAAGTTAAGCTAGATATGCCGTGTTTGGTATCATTTTAAAGCGCTTCACTTGTACATTTCGAATATATATATATTACTAGCATTTGCTTGTGACTTTACCTGTATTCATGGGGTACTTTTATACTTTTTCAGCGTCGTTTTTTGTCGTTGTTGGGTTTTAGTTTTTTTACTTTATCTTGTTTGATTTAACGACTAATAACATTATTCGTTCATTAATTACTTATTAAAATATATCCAAGCTATATTTTTTTATAGTTTAATTCCGTACAAAGGTTATTTAACGTAAAAATGACACAAACTGTCTGAACGCTTTCAGCAACAACGCTATTCTGGTCTCGCAAGCTAGCAGGCAATGAGTGGCGCAACCCGTGGCTGCAAGGCAACAGCCTGGAAGCGAACACGGCTGCGTGGGGACTGAGAGCTATGCTCAGCTCACGGCTTGTGGAGGAGGCGGTGCCAGTAGCCAGATATCTACTGCAAGCACTTGGTCCTCGTGACCAGGATCCTGATGTTGTAAGTATATCATAGAAACCTATTGCACGATTAAGTATATAGAACAGCAAAGCACTGGCGTCAGCGGGCCGCGCGACACATAATAAGGATTGGAAGGGATATAGGAGGATTTAATGGAGTTCAACATACCATCTTATTGTGTGCTCACCTAATAAGACATTTGAAGAATCAACAATTTTTCTTTACCATCCTGTTCGCAACTTAAAGGTGTAGTTGCTACCCAGAGCCGCTACATTTTATGGTCCTTCGAGCCGGATCTGAACCAGTGACCTATGGATTAAATTAGATAAGCTAAAGTGACAATAACCAGACTAACATAACCGATGTTACGCCTTTGTGTAAAGCTCGTATATCTATAATATGCTTCCCGCACCTCGTAACCCTGGTGTTCGTAACACTACTGTATACTTTGAACATAAATGAATATAAACTTTCTTATCTAATATAATACAAAACCAACTGGGTACTTTGGGAATTCGTAATAATATTAATATAGATAATTTGCTGGTAAATGATAAAAAGTGTAATATCTATATTTCAGTTAGACGCACTAGCTCAATTTGCTGAAGCAATAAAGACGCCTACGAAACTGCGAGTGACCGTCAACATCACTGGATTAGAAGAACCTCGTCAATTTAACATCGACACCGATAATGCCCTTATTATACAAACTCAATTGGTTAGTAATTTCATTTTATATTAAGAATACGAATATTTCGTATACTGACTCGTAGGTTTACAAAGAGTCTATTGTATCTGAAAAATGTGTGTATAGTACCTAGTTACTAGTTATAACACCTAATGTATGAATATTATAATAATTGGTTAACCTGTGGCTCTTAGTTGTCTCTTAGTTGTTGTGACTCTATTTTTTTTATGTTTTTATAGGATAGGATTTCATAGTACATTTTACCTCTGCATGAACATAAAGCTTGGCAGCGCATGTAACATTTAAAAAAATGACAATTTTAATTTCGCTTTGTAGCTCGGTATAAATGCGAATTACCCCTTAAACGTGAATATAAATTAAAGAGTGTGAAGTAACAAAGTGGTCCGTAGCTCCGCAGCATGCGCGCCGCGTACGCAGTGACGGCGGGCCGGGGGGTGGGCGCGGCGGGGCTGCGCGCGCGCGGCCGCACCAACGTGACGGCCGCCTGGCCGCGCTACACGCTCGACCCGCGCGTCGACCAGGTCTCCACCGAGCACCGCCTGCAGCTCTCTATATGCATCGGGTGAGCTTTATATCCTTAAGATCCTCTATAATTTTAGATCATTAAAATATATAGGGCAATCTCGCTGGCGAGCCATGTGATGGAACATCCTCAAAATACTGTATTTTTTATAACATTACACATAGAGGGCAATCTAGCTGGCGAGTCACCTGATAAAAAGTGGTAGTGTGCCAGAGCCAGACATACACATCTACAGCCGGAACAGTGATGTGCAAATGTGGCTGTGCTCCGGTCTGTAGCCAGCGAGATTACTGGGCTAATGAGTCTTAGCATCTTGTGACTCAAAGTGGGGAGCGTCGGTGTAGTGCACCCCTGTCCGGAGTTGGCTTTAGAGCAACGTTCTGGGTAGCACTGCATTGGTTATGACTTATGGGCTATGGACATTTCTCTTACCGGCTTTGCCGGCCTTTTAGAAAGATGTATGCTCTCCTTTTGAAACTCCCCAAATTGTAGAGCTGATTCCACAAGGTGGCAAAAAGTTTCTATATAGATTTATAATTAGCTGGGATGGGTAGGGTACGTTAGCGATATTAATGTTAATTTTTTTAGCCGACTTCAAAAAAGGAGGCGGTTTCTCAATTCGACCGTAGATATTATGCTTTTTATAGTTGTCAAAATAGTTCCCAAAATATCCATTTATTTTTAAGTTACGTTGTAAGATCAAAGTATTAACAAACAATATAAATAAAAGTCCTATGTAACATTT
>JADANM010006787.1:4928005-4948802 GCA_026213755.1 Eurema hecabe | reverse complement strand
CCGCGCGCGCTGCCCGTCGCCGCGCAGCGCCCCGGCTGGGCCACGCTACTAGATCTATATGACTCTAGTAAGTTCTAGTTTTCCATTTATAGCACTAGAGGGCATTATGCGGCATAATGCTTGACGTTGTATATCATCTTTCTTCATTCATATATCGAGCACTTTCAAAACTACTAAGTAAAGCAATACTTAGTCTTTTGAAAGTGCTTAGTGCGTACAACATGAGCAGTGACAAAAAATTAACAAATATTTTTTCTTTAAGTTTACATTGATCGAAATGTCGCACTATGCTCTGTTCTGTTATTGGAAAACACTTAGTCTAACCTAACGTTCACATGCAAAATAGGCCCACATTGGTCGTCCAGTTGAGGAAACCAGCCCGACTCTACATACATAGTACATACAACCTCACTTTCACGGTTCATGATTCAAAAACCCAAAAACTTAATTTATAGAGAAGAGAAAAGTGATAAAACTATTTACTTGTATAACAAGTAGACGACTCAACAGAGAAGAATTATCTTATAAAAATACATTTTGGTGTATGGTTACAGGCCACCGCGCCCGCATGTTCTTCCGTGCGGTTCCGAGCAGCGCGTGCGACGTGTGCCGCGCGTGGGCGTCGTGTGCGCGCGCGTGCGGCAACGTCGCCTCGCAGCGCGCGCCCGACAGCGACGCGGCAACGCCGCCCGACGCCGCCGCGCATCACGCTCCTACTGCTGTGCTTCTCACTCTAGCTGTTCTATTAGCGCTCAGATAACAGGCCCCGTGTTCTAAACTTCTAACTTCTTAGTTCTAATCCCTTCACAGTTCACACCAGTATAGTACGCGTCACGAATCTTTAGCGCTGAACGAAACCTGCGCAGAAGTCAAAAATAAGGTATCGAGGTAACGGTGCGGCGCGCGGGGCGCGTGATCGTCGGGTGCGTGAGCGTCCCAGTCGTGTGGTTTTTCTCGCACCAATACGTCAATTACGAGCACGATTCTACCGATGCGCAGGTATTCTCGTCCAGCGCTAAACATAAATGACGCGTACTTTTTGTTGTTAGATCTATTTGAATAAGATTGTGTTGGCTTAAAAGATCCGTCCATAATTTGTAACATTTATGTCTATACCAAAATGAACTTACAATAAAACAACAAAAGTGAGTTTAGTGGAGAAACTTGGTCGATTATATAGATCGCTTTTAGGCGACCTTTGCCAAGGATTAGCAGTGGTTTACAGTTACATTCTCGTAAATCCATAGTAGCTATAGCTGTATATGTTTTGTTGAAAACAAAAGCGAGGTAGTATTTCTTGTGATATTTATTTTTATGCTATATTAAATGTATAGGATATAGGTAGGTACTAAATTAGTAAGAACCTACTGTATTTGGATAAAACTAGATATCCACGAAACTTTTGTATCAGTATTCTATACTGTTTATTAATCTTTATTGCTTGCAGAATAACCATCAGTTTACTATACATTTATTTACCTTAGAATTAAGAAATGTGTTTTACTCTTGAAAATATTTATTTTTACATCTTCGATGTAATTCTATTGTAATAAAAAGCTTTATTTTAATTTTATTTCGTACCTAAGGTACTACTAATATAAATAATTGTATTAATTGATAATATTCTAATAGTAATATACCAGATACCTACATAAATAAAAAATAAGTGTGGTCACAATGTGGAACTGTGCTACTATTGCCATCAGTAAAAATGTTGTAAATAACTTTATTTTATAAAAGATGAATTGATAACCCCCGCCTTTATAGAAGTCGGCATAAATAAAAAAAATTACCCATAATTTTATATTTTATTTAATAAGTCATTAAAACCATTTACATCGTATCTTTAATTTAATACTAATAAAGCATGGTATCATTGAACAAATATCGGTCACCACTCACCATGAATGCAAATATTAAAAATCTATCTTGGATATAATCCAATGGAAGAAACCGAGTATTGAAAATGACATCGTCAACGGAACAGCTGTTGCTCGTATCCAAGCCCATATGCTGAAATTAAAAAAGTAGTGTTATAAGTGTAACTAGACGTGGCTTGTGGTTTTACCTACGTTGTTCCAGCTACCCGGGCAATACCGGTATAATGTGTTCTATGTAATGTATGTATGTCTAATAATTACCTAGTCAGATTTCAATTAAAGAGTTCAAAAAAATGTAATTTTCGTATACAAAATATGTACCTACTGAAACTTTTTAATTTGCAATTGATAGAGATGTATTCAACTCGCAGATACTCACTCATACGGATTGTCTGATATGTAAAATGGTTCCGTAGGAAGCAGTCCACTGTCCGTTATAAAAACACGCTTTGTTGGTCTATCGTCCATGTCAGTCGGCGTATGTTCAATCACGTGGACTATGTTCTGACCTTCCACAACCTGGTATACAAAAAAATTAAAATATAATACCATTTACAGCCAGCTACGCTGACTAGCTTTATTAAAAAAAGTTCTTAATCTGTGCTGAACTCTATAAAGTCGATTAAAAACTGTCAAAAAGTAACATAAATACGAACAGATTGTTTGTTAGTCAGTAGCTCAATGGTTATAGCGTTAAAATATATCTATATATTTTTTATTATTTTTAAGAAGTACATATATCTTTATTTTTCTAACTCACCTTTCCGACAACTGTATGTAAACCATCAAGCCACGGCGTACCTTTGGCCGTTATTATAAATTGACAACCATTCGTATTTTTACCTGTAATTATATTTACAACTATTTATAATAGGAACGAAGCATGAACAATAATAATTATAAGTTTCAAAATTTAAAACAATTCGGATAATCTTTCCATAATTGCCTACTTATATTATATGAGACCTTTATTTGCCATTGAAACGAAGCCAGCTATTTTGTGTTGAGTGTCCAAATTCTCGTCATCGAAATAGTCTCCGTAAATGCTGATGGATCCACTGCCATCATCAGACACCACATCGCCACCTAAAATAACCAATGTAAAAAAATATATTTTAAAAGTAATTTTACACTTTAATTTAATATTGAAATGAACCATAGACATACTAAAAAAAATAATTTAAAAAATCCTTCATTTTATAGCATTATTTAAGTTTTGAAAGAATAAAGCCTTTCTTTCATATCATTAAGATAAAACATTAATACGAAAAAAGTAAAAACCTTCTTACCTTGAATCATAAATCTCTTAATAATGCGATTAAAGCTGGTTCCTTTATATGATTTTCCATTTATGCCCTTCGTGGCTAAAACTTTAAAATTTTTCACAGCCTTAGGTGCTATATCTCCAAACAATCCAATAACCAATCTACCAAGTGGTTTTTCTTCTGATTGAATATCAAAAAATACTTGATCTGTAACCCGAAATTCTCGAGCCTAAAATGAAAATATATGTAGATCATACGATTTAAAGTTCAGCAATTTATTACATAATTTTAAATAACAAATACATACATTAATCTCAACTAGTAGTTGTGAAAAAGCAAGTTGGAGAAATATATAACAAAATTTCATTTTAATAACAAGACGTGCACCTTAACTTGGTATAAATCGAGGAGAAACTGTTATTGAGTTTTTATAATTAAATTATATAGAAACCAGGAATCCTCACAACTGCTACAAACTTTTTAAGAATAAGTAGGTATATATTATTTTTTATCGATATTTGCCTTAAAATTACCAATGCATTTTATTTTAAATTATTATATTATTTACCTAATTAATTAGTTAGTTCATGCAAAATCCTTTTTCATTTTCGAAAATTAGCTGCACAGTTTAACAGGTTTATTTAAACAAAATGTTAAAACTTGAAGCTTTTTTAAAAGTGTATGTATTAAAACAAATACAGTTCATTACATTCATTGAAATTTAAATATTATGCTCAACATGACGTACTTGGCGTGCCGAGCCATTTCTGATGATATTGAAACTTATTTTTTCATAACTTTTGCAATTGATAGTCTATCAACAATCTTTTATTTATTTGTGTTTAATTAGTACCCAATGTACAAAAAATATCAAGTGATGAGTTGATAGAAATCCAAAATAGTTCCATAGCAAAAATACCGTAGAAAGTTCTGAAGGGTACCAATCTTAATATAGGTAATAGCCGAGTAAATTTCATATTATATATTATAAAAAATATAAATCTCGACTTTTATCGGCAAATCGATTGATAATTATCAATAATATTTTGATATTTAAGACGTTTCCTCGATTAATGTTTCCTAGAGTTGTGACCTTATTTTTTTAAACATAATAGAGCTTCATCTCAACCTAGTCTTACAATACTGAAAATGATTATGTATTGTTAATTTTTTACAAAATATTCAAACAAGACCTCCACAATTTTGATTTCCCAAATGAATCAATCTATAAATAGAAAAAAGTAATGAAAATTGTGTGACATGTAAGTATATACGTGTGAAGCATAAGCTGACACCACAACTGCGCGATGGTTCTTCAGTATAGTCGTCATTTGCGAGAAACCGAACGCACACAAAGTGTCAAAAGTGTGATAGTAGACTGTATGTCAACAGTCTGCTGTCAATAACTTCAGAGTCGATCGAATAAATGTAAACTAGTGTCAAGTGTGTAAACATTTTACAAAAGAAAAATTTTTGTAAACCTTCGTTTCACGACCTTTTTATTCTCTAATAAATTCAGATCACAGGTATTTGCAGCGCGACGGTAACTTTACAATAATTATATAACTAAAAAATACTAGAAATTCTTAGTTTTTCACTTTTTCAACGAATTTCTTTTTACACCGAAAATGACGGTCAATAATACAATTGCACATCAACGATTAATTTTAAGTGGTGATCGAGAAAGGTAAGACCTTAATATTTTAAATATATAATAGTAGCTAGTTTTATGCAGTTTAACTTAAAAAAGAAACAACGTCTTAACTCATCTTTCATATTATTCACGCATACTTTTTTGTTTCTATCGGCTTATAAGGGCAAGTTTTTAGAATATTAAATTAACAGATAATGCTTCTACTACAAAAATCATTATAACAAATTTTAGTTATTTGTCCCTGTCATGTACTTGCTAAATCGTTGTTGCCGTTCCCAGGGCAATACCGGGATATACCAAATTTACTACATAACAAATTTCAACTAAATTGGTCCAGCCGTTTTTGCATGAAAGAATAACAAACATACAACCATACATAAATTCTTACAAACTTTCACATTCATAATATAAGTAGGATAGTAGGATTTAAAAACTTATTTAAGATCAATCAAATTTTTAATAATTTTGAGTGAATAATAAAATCAATTTGGCTGTTACTTGTGGGTTAAACACAATTGGGCTAGGAAAATCCAGTCTGTAATGTAGAGTATGATTATATGTGATATTAATATGTATGCGCTATAAATTATTATTTTGTAATACCATGATGATTCAAGGGTTTCTAGCCTAGTTGTAGAAAGATATATTTGACTTTTGATTAAAACTTATTTTTTGAAGGTTCAAAGAATTACTAAGAAAAAGATTAATAGAATGTGGGTGGAGAGATCAAGTGAGAATGTTATGCCGAGATGCTGTAAAGGAAAATGAAAGTAACAACATTACATTTGACATGCTTGTTTCAAGAGTAACGCCACGGGCCAGAGCTTTAGTTCCTGACACAGTTAAAAAAGAACTACTGCAGAAAATCAAAACGCACCTATTAACACAAAAAGATCAATAACTTGTAAAAAATTTAACTTGTATCAAAAATCTTGTACTCTGTATAAAAAATAAAACCACTCATTTACCAACCAACAGTATATTTTATTTATAAACATTTTAACCAAAAATACATATTGCTTAGATAATACTGCTAAAAGATTGTATTTACCAGAACATCATGCCTACATCCACTGTCATGGTCTTTTAGAACAAAACATTACTTTTACAGAAATGCATGTTAAATTATAAAAGGGAATGATTTTAGTGACTACTTGATATGATTAAATTATTATTAAGTGGCTAATGCTTTTTATATCATCTGTTCAGACAAAAAATTTACAACACTACTTATATTAAAATGTTTAAATTGATGCAAGAGTTTTGAGCAAGTAGTACATTTGAGTAGTTCTTATACATCACAAACAACATTAAACTTCTGCTTATGATTGGACAGACACACAAACAGTTTCAGATCTATATAATATAATTGAATAAACAATATCTGTGTTATTTGTAATAAGGTAAGAATGTGCTCTTTAGCAGGTTTAAAAAAAATTAATACACCTGCAAAAATATGAATTTAAATTCCTTAACCAATTAATATTATGCAAAATAAAGTTTATATATAATAAAACACTCAAGTGAAGTATATAAATGAGTAACTGATCAAAACAGTTGATTTACAGAAAACATAAATGCATTATGAAACTGAAATAATTTTTTTAAATAATGAGCAATTATTTTTCTTAGTTTAATATTATACTTAAAGCTTTAATTGCCTGCCAATGTTTTGCCAACATTTGGATTATTATACATTTAGTGTATTTTTATATACAAAGATATACAATTGGAATGTTTCATGGACTCAATAAAAGGATACCTCTCCAAGGTATTCATAATATAATCTGATCACAAACAACTTAACACATATAATATCAGTACTCTCTTACATGTAACATCTAGTAGGTTTTATTTTCACTTATGTTTAATTGTTTATTATCAATATAATCTACTTATTACACACTACATTATATATCATTTACACAATACTGCCAATCACTTATGAGCAATCATAATTATGGTAATATGTACGTCTATATAGCTGCTGTTTTATCTGTATTTTTAAACAGTTTTTACATGTAATGGCCGGTTACCAAATATATGACAATTGACAATTAATGTAACAACATACGACACGTAATAAGCTGCGAATTATCGAAATGGAAAAAAATATAGATTCCATAATATTAATAAAAATTACATACATACAGTATAAAACAAAGGAAAAATAATACAATATTTTAAATAGCTTTATGATTCAAACTTAATACACTAACAGCAACAACAAGCCATAACATAATAATTATGTAATCCAACATGGCATAATAAAATTTGGAACAATTTCTAAACAACACAACAGTATTGGCTACTATTGGCTATTCACAACCCGCGTAACTGGCACGCTTGATTCCTCGTCAGTTTGATTCCTTTGGCTCAATGTATTGGATTTGTTACGATATAATAACGAATTCAATTTAATCAATATTTCTAATATTGATATCATTCATTTACAATACATAAATAATGATCCGACCTGCAATATATTCCATTTATATCCACCACAATCTATAAAAGACATTTCTCTTAAAATAAACTACATTTACACAATATTCAAAAACAATACCGCTAATATAATTATACTACAGCCTGGCAAAAAAGAGTTTGGAGCGGTGACAGACGGAACTAAAAATTTTATTTTATGGCAACACAGACCGCAGAGTAGCTTTGCTGTCACGCGTGTTTTTCATTGTATGTTTTCTGGTTTGTTTTGGTTAATTTTTCGTTTCCATTGACTATTGGATCGTTTAAATATGAACAAGACAATTTGCGGTGGTGCTAGATCAGTGATTCATAAAGTGTTTTTGGGATGTTTGGCCGAAAATGAGGCTGGACAACTTCTGTCTGCGCTTGACGATGTTTATCAAAGAACTGCTGACATGACAGGTATTTATACACGTAATCCACCTTTTAGAGACATAATACTACGTTTTCTTTATTTGTACGCCTCGTATGTTACGTTACAATCCTAATTCGAACGTATTTAAACATAAACTAAATAAGTTGAGGTTATGTCTAAAATGTTTCGAAACGTATACAAAACTGACGAATTTTGATACTTGTACAATATTACCTAATAACTCATCATCAACTGTCATATTATTCCTGTTTTTTCAGGTGTCAGCGTAAATACTGTTAGAAATATTGTTAAAGAAGGTGAAAGAAATGAAGGAGTATTTTCTACACCAGGAAAACATAGAAAAGGTCGTCCGAGAAAAGATTTGGACGATTTTGATTATTGTGCCATTAGACAAAAGGTTCACTTCTTCTACGTCGTGAAAAAACAGGTACGTGCCTAATTATGACCACTGTCACAACAA
Organism: Eurema hecabe; assembly: GCA_026213755.1. Taxonomy (NCBI): domain Eukaryota; kingdom Metazoa; phylum Arthropoda; class Insecta; order Lepidoptera; family Pieridae; genus Terias; species Terias hecabe. The sequence continues at coordinate 4,940,683 of JADANM010006787.1, read as the reverse complement.
TCATATTATATAAATATACTCAGTAACATTGAAATTTGTATCTTTAATATTCTCATTGAAATCATTTATTTTCAGGTGCCTACACTGAGAAACTTGTTACCTGTGCTTAGAGAAGAACTAAGTTTTGATGGAAGCCGTGAGCATTTAAGAAAGATATTGTTGACACTTGGGTTTCGATACAAAAAGTGTCAAACTGATCGTTCTGCTTTAATGGAAAAAACGAATATTGCAGTAAAACGCGAAAAATATCTCAAGGTTATCATTGATAATAGAAACCTTCCCTCAGAACTGCAAAAAGATATAATTTTTTTAGATGAAAGCTATGTACATTCATCCTACAAGCTCAAAAAGTGCTGGCAATCAATAGATGTTACTGGAGTCAAACTTAACATTACCAAGGGAAAACGATTTATTATTATCCACGCTGGCAGTGAAAAGGGGTTTGTACCTAATGCTCTCTTAATTTTCTCAGGGACTAACAAAAACGAGGATTATCACTCTGAGATGAATAGAAACAATTTTAGTAAATGGGTCACAGAGAAATTAATCCCAAACCTACACGAAGCATCCATTATCGTCATGGATAACGCTCCCTACCATTCTGTGGTGTTAAACAAGGCACCGACCAGTGCAACAAAGGTTGCTGATATAAAACTGTGGTTGCTGGAAAATAACATCTCCTTTGATGAAACTCTCCGCAAGCCGAGTTTGCTTACACTTGTGAAGCAACACAAACCAGAGCCAATCTACGAAATAGATCAGCTTTTAGGAGATCATGGTCACACAGTGGTAAGGCTTCCGCCTTATCACTGTGATCTCAACCCAATTGAGCTAATATGGGGCATTGCAAAACGTAAAATTGCCTCGAACAACGTGTGCTCCACTGATATAAAGGTAAGTGTAAACATTCAAGCACTGACGTGTAGATTGGATATTTAATTTTATATTTATTAATATAGTTTTTTGTTTTAGGCTGCAGCTGAACAAGCTTTTGCAAGCATTTCTGCAGATGATTGGGGAAATTCTTGCAGACATGTGATGAAAATTGAGAGAGAATACTACAATAGGGGCAGAAATTTATACACAGAAATTGAACGATTGGTGATCAATCTTAGGGATGACAGCAGTAGTGATGATTCTTTAGAATCTGAAGAAGAAGTTACTGAAAACCTTAACCAGGAAGCAAGCTTTTCTGAGGTGGAATACCTAGATGAAGAGATTCTGGAATCACAATGATCTTTAGCTTTATTTTAAAAATATTATTTATATGGTAATTCTTCTTGTTTTATTATCAAATAGCTGACCCGGCGTACTTCGTACTGCCTACCCGCTATCACATTAGAAACCTCTAAATTTATCAGTGTTCAAATGTGTTACAATTTTACGCATGTACATTTCTTCCGGGGTGGGCAGAGCCTTAGTCAAAACTAAAGCCACGCTTAGCGGTAATTGGGTGAAGAAGATGGTATACTCTGAATAGTGACAGATCGCCAGCCTATCGCTTATACATATATAAACTTTCCTCTTAAATCACTTTTTCTATTTAAAAAAACCGCATCAAAATCCGTTGCATTATTTTAAAGATTTAAGCGTACAAAAGGACAGAGAAAGCGACTGCCATGCAAAAGACGTCTTTAATTAACACGTAAAAGCGCTACGTGAAATTAACGCTCACGATGACATAACTACTATGGCTACGAGGATCAAAATACCGTTTGCAAATTGCCGGTATTTAATTGACTCCAAATTAAAATAGTAAAGTATCAAACACGTTTTAGTCGCACTGTATGGGGTGGCCATATATGCAGTAAGAGCGCCCTCATTTTTTCCAAACTCTTTTTTGTAATACTATACGCTAAAATATTACCAATATATTATGAGCAGCTTTCGAAATTTCCAGTCAAAAAAATAAATATTAAAAAGTTTAAAATTTGACTATATAAATATAAAACATAAAATTATGCGTTTATATCCAAATATACAGATAACCATGATTTTTCATACCTCATTAAATCTAATAAAAAATGTATACGAATTTCAGATCAAATAATTGTGCTATAACAGTATACGGTACAGTTATGTTAGTATTGATATATGGCGATCGTTTTGGTAACGCGGTGTATCGTTTTGACTCACAACTCATAGGAGTTAATCATCCAAGTCGTGCCTTAGCTATTATAGCTATGGGCGTGGCGTGGACGTGGGTGTGGGCGTGGTCATGGGCATGTGTGAGGGCGGTTATGAGAGCGCGCGTCGCGGGCGCGGGCGCGGTGCGGGCGCGCGCGTCACCAGCACGAGCGCCGACGCCAGCGCCATGCGCACCGGCGCACGGGACCCGCCCGGCAATCTGCATCAACATCATATTGTATCAGTAATATAAATAACTTATTTTGTAGTTATTCGTTAGGCCAAATGAGGCCGTTCGAGTAACAAGGTTTTAACTCTCTCTCCTATAGAAAATCAGCGACACGTAAGAGTATCTCATTATAGATTACATTCCGTAGGGTAGACATTCTGTGTCTACCGAGGACCACACTCTGGATATATAAATAAATATGATTATATGGAACCAGAATTCTATCCATCATATTTATAACGTATAATGTAAATATGTATATCATATCTCAAAATCATATAAAAAAATCGTATGTCAATTTTTTTTGAAAATGAGTGTGTACCTGACAAGCAGCGAGGTGACGGCGGCGCGGCCGTCGGCGGTGGGCTCGATGGCGACGGGCTGCACGTCGGCGCGCCGCCGCCCGCCGCCCGCCACCACCACCACCACGCCCGCGAACGGCCGCTTCGCCATGTGCAGCATCTACGTCATACACGCATACATGTAACACCATATATATAGCTGAACAGTCTGTCCGTTTGAATCTCAAAAACTACTGCTTCGAATTAAAAAAATCGTTTTGTGTTGGATAATTCAATTATCGGGGATGGCTTTAGGCTATTCAATATCACGAAAAGACTCATTAGAGGGAAAATGCGTGCGCTGCGTGAACGGATTTACATAACAGACGCTAAAATTATTCTTTAAATAAAATTTTTATAAACTTAGTTCCTACTCATAGTTAATAGAATATAGAAATCGACAAGAACGAAATCGCGAGCTACTACTTGTAAAATAAACTGCGAATAACTAATGTAACAAATAAACACATACCTCGACAACATGCCGCCGTCTCGCTCTTCGTACGTCCGCAGCTTGCTTCGCTTTCCATGCGACCACGCACGCAGCAAGAAACAAGAAAAAGCAGGAGAAAAACACCGAGAAGAACACGAACAGATCGATGTGCAGTTGGTCCTGGCGAAAGAAGACTATACCGAAGCTAGCCGCGCCGTCCTCCGTGTGTCGCGCTTTGGCTATTATGTAGAACTTCGTGTGCGTCAAATCGTGTATCGTCTGCGGCAGGGTCAGCACCAATCTGTTACGCAAGTTTCTCACGCGCAGCAAAACGTTCCGCTTATCAACTGTCACATAGGTAGCCAGATCTTTGGCCGTGTAATCAGCCAGTGTATAATCCACTTTATCGTAGTACCAGGTCAATCTAGACTTTTTCGGCACGTGATCATCGAAGGAAGGCATTTTGCGGAACGGGTCGTTCTTGTAGTAGCTAGGGTCGAGTTCGACGTTGTGCGAGCCGGTCGAGGAGTTGACGGAGACAACGAACGAGCTGTCGTTGGGACTCATGTACAAGTCCACGGCACCCTGCGTCACGTCTACTATTACCCGAATATCGACATTCATATAACGTGGATTGACTGCGACGAATACGGTTTGTCCAGCATAAAGAGGGCGGGGCTTGATTTTGCATTCATCTGAAAATATATTACATTAAAATTAATTAATCAGACTTCAAAAAAAAGCTATCTTGTTATTCTTTACGGATTTAATAAACAAATTACCTATAGATTTTCCATCAAAGCATATCTTGTTTTCTATATTAATCGTCTTGTAACACTGATGGCCATTCCTGGGGTCGCCCATGTACAGGTCCTTGCACTTGACGCACTGGTAGCGCCAGCACTCCTGCGCCGAGTTCTTACTGGAGGACGTAGTTTGGCAGGACACGTCGCTCTCCGTGTTGTTTCCACAGTTGCATTTCTCACCAGTCACAGGATCACATGTATCTCCGTGTCCGTGGCATTCGCATCTGTTTTTTATTTAAAATTAATATTAATAATAAATGGCAAACGTAAACGTTAACCCCGCAAACGTAAAAATGTAAATTAAGTTGAGAGATATACTCTTAATAGGGTATAGTCACATAACTCAAAAATGAACGAAACAAAAATATGCGTATTTAATTATTACATTAATTTATTGCGGTTAAATAGCGCAATTAAATCTTAAAAAATGTATCTTTTAATTCTCAAAATAAATATTGAAGCTTCTAGCTGTTACAGTAGGGAACTTACGGTCGACAATCATCTCTAAAGTCTTCAGAGCCCCTGAAGTAGCCTTCTATGCACCGCTCACACCGCGGCCCGTCCGTGTTGTTGGCGCAGCGCACGCAGCGCGCCTTGGCGGCCGGCCCCGCGTCCCGGTAGTAGTCGTCCAGGTCCGCCCCGCTCACGTCGCGTGACGTCAGCGACACGTCGTCGTTGGTGCACGTGGACGTGTGTCCGTGGCAGTACACGGAACAGGGGATACATTGCCCGTTGTCGGTGGGGTCACCCACGAAATTAGGCTTACATTTTTCACATTGACTTCCCTGTAAATATAATTATATTAATAATACAAAACTAAAAAAAAAGTTTATATTGATGTCTCAAAGTTACGTTATTATCAAAACGCCTTACCATTGTATTATTATGGCACTCGATACACTTGTCGAGTTTGTCGGGCCCCTCGCAGTGCGAGTGGCCGTTGCACTGGCACTGGATGGTGCAGTTGGCGCCGACGTAGCCGAAGTCGCAGCGGCACACGTCGGGCTGCACGCACGCGCCGCGCACGCAGCCCTGCGAGCACACGGCCGCGCACGCGCCGCCCACGCGCTTGTGCCCCGCGCCGCACAGGCACTCGTAGCCCGTCGGTAAGTCGCGACACACCTGCCCAAATATACAATAGTCATTTTCCTTATACATCCCAAATTTTGAAAATTTAACTGAATTAATAGTAAACAAATATAAACTCACCTCGGACTCCGCTTTACATTGATGATGATTATTCTCACACTCGTTTTCAGGTGGGCATCGGGTATAGTGCCAGGAAAAGGTGTCGTTAGTGCCATTCGTTTCGTGGACATTAGCATAGACTGCGGCGCACGTAGTACGCGTAAAGTAATCCAGTGGAGAGTCAATGGAACCTTCTGTACAAACGCCCTCGCCGTTGGCGCCTTCTAGAGCGCACCAACCGCAATGCGAGTGATGTAAACATTCGGAGCACTGGTCGAAGGTTCCGCATGGCGCGGGGCATTTATTTTTATCTGCCTTCGTTAGTACTAGCCCACAAACACCACCTGCGCAATACAGAGGCTGATATGCCGGCGAAATACACGTTCCTAAATAACTGGCCCAATGACACTCCGAAAAACCTCCTTCGGCTCCATCTGAACTCAAACAAGACTGACAATCTTCATAAAGGTGACATCGACTCGGACATTCATCCTTATTGAAACCGAAATAAGAGTGACCGAGTTTTGACGATAGTGAGCGAATACTAGCTCGTCCTTGTTCTTCAGTTAGTAAACATGTCCAGTTAAAAAGTTCTGTTGAGTCCGATGCAATTTTAGTTATTTGACCTGGAAATTCATATTAGTTAGAAAAATAATATAGATATATAAAACTTACAATATTAAAACATTAAATATACCATCTCTATTAGCAAGCCTTGTCCATGAACACTGGTTCGAGACGCATTTTTCGCAATCTGACGCTACACATCTTAAATCAGGGCACTGATCAACTTCGCTAATATATGTAGTACCAGCGTTACATTTCATACTTGTACAAGATTCATCAGTAGGCACACATTCTCCTAAAACATTATGAAAAATTAAATCATTAATCCTGTCACAAATACTACAATATATTTTTAGAGCTTATCTTACCAACTCCAGCCGCGCAAGTTTCACACCACCTGCATGCCGGTTTCTCTTCTGGGTACAGAGGCCAAGCCGCAAGACAAGAAGTGCACGTCGTAAAGTTCTCGCAAGGCCTTCGAGCTACTAAGTCGGCACCGCACGCGGCTCCAGCATTTGTTGATACTCTATCGCTACCTTCACAGCCTGGCTTGTCTACAGAATAGCATTTGGTATATTCTCCTGTACTACAGAAACTGCAGCCCATGTGACTACGACATTCGATTTTACTGGAGCTCCACAAGGAACATAGGTCTTCGGGTAGCGTTATTCTTGTCACTTGGCAATTCGCACTGCCTGTCCAACCACCCACAACGTAAACATTCCAGTCACTCTCAGGCTCCAAATCAATTGCCATCGCATGTGCTATTGTTCTTGGTGGTGGATGATCTAACACGGATGGACCTAGAAAAATATGTATTTCTAAGTTACATAATATTACTTTAAAAGTCAGAAATCAGAAAAGATGTTTTATACAAACCTTTCGAGACTTTAACCCATTGATTACAGCCATAAACATATGCAATAAGTGAATTCGTTCTTCTCTCTGGTATAGTTCTACCTCCAAATACGATCATGTAATCATTCGTTGTTACGGCTGAATGAAGAAAAGTAGGGCGAGGTAGGTTTTCAAACACATTAAGACCCGGAAAAGTTGGTAATTCGCTCCATTTCTTAGTTGGATAATGAAATGAAAACAGCTTGTTTGAAATTGTTGTGCCATTGTAACTATACAAAATTCCTCCGAATACATAAAGACTCTGAGATGGTGCGTGATAAACAGTACTATGGCCTATAATACCTTCCACTTTGGCACCTACGCAGTTAATTTTAACCCAATTATTGTTATCTAAATCAAACTCCCACATATCAGACATAAACCCTTCTTCTAATGAAAATCCTCCGACAAGAACCAAACTTTCGTAATCTTGATATTTTTGTAAAGTTAATGTATGGCCCGCGAGTGGGGGTGGTTGATCTTCCTTATTTTTAATGTTAGTCCATCTTTGGTCCTTTAGACTAAATTGCCAAAAATCTCGTAAAGTTTTATTCTGTCCGGTTTTTTCTTGTAAACTTAATCCACCATAAATATAAATATTTTGTTTGGAATGATAAATTTCAGCTGCGTGAAAGTATCTTCCTTCTGGCATCTTTGCATCTGGCGTGGCTTCAACGGTCACCTGCATCCATGTGTTATTTTTCGTGTCATAAAATCTTATATCATTTAAAGGTCCGTGTGATAATGAATATCCACCAAACATCCAAAGACCTCGTCTATCTGCTACCAAGCTATGCCCAAAGCGTGGGAGAGTTTTTCTTAGGTGATCTAGCCCATCCGACAAGAAGTCAGAGTCAAATAATTCCGTAAATACTAACTGGGATTTATCAAGTTTTAGCGAACAATCATCCCCACCATATCCTTCATTACAAAGGCATCGGCCATAGTTCATATCACATACACCGCCGTGAAGATGTTTACTGCAATTATTGCGACAAATTTCTATGTTACAATCAAAACCTCCATACCCTTCACGACATATACAATGCCTCTTGTTACAAACTCTCGGCCATGAGCAGTGATCTTCGCATGATAATACTTTATATACGCCTTCAAAACCCTGGTCGGGTTGGCTTTGTTTATAATGAACTGTCAAATTACCACTGCGAGCTTCCACTACTCCAGAAGACGCACCATTACAAAATACACCTAACAATTGACTCTGTTGATTATTACTTAAATCAGGTACGCCTCCTAATCCGTCATAAACATAAACAGCATTTTGATCACATGGCACATTCAATGTAGAAGAATTGACGGTAAATTGAATGATCGCATCTTTTATATCCTCAGATGATATAATCCACAAACATTCTTTGGTTGGACCTATACTGTTGTCGGGATCAGTTTTATGCGACCCGATTCCTTCAGTCTCATTCGCTTTCAGCATTCCCCGAGGTTCACACTGATAATAACACCTTCCGCCGTGTCTAGGATCACCATAAAATTTAGGTTTACATCGCTCACAATTCTGGCCTTCCGTGTTGTCTTTACATATGCATTCACCAGTGGAAACGTCGCAGATACCTCGCGTCTCATCTCCGTGATCGTTACAGTCACAGCGACGACAACCTTGACCAGTGGTAGCGTTGCCGTGGCTGCCAGGCTTACAAGACTCACAAAATTCACCCTCTGTCCAGTCTTGACACTCATCACAACGTCCGACCCCAGTTTTGCACGTGGAATGATTATGGCAACCACAATTTATCGAGCAGTCTGCACCGGTCCAACCTAAATCGCAATGACATTTATACTGTGGAGCGCCTAGGCAATATCCGTGAATACAAGTGTTATAGCAAGTTCGCATACAACTCTTCCGTCCGTCTCCATTATAACCTTGTTTACATTTACAAGTATAAGATCCGTGGGTGTTGTTACAGACTGCATGCTCGTGACAATCGTGAAGACCCAGTCCGCACTCGTCTACATCTGGACATTGGGCGTAAGCCCAGCCCGCATCCGTCGAGGTGACGTTCAAAAGGGACGCGCAGTCGATATGCGAACGAGTAAAATCACCCTCAGTGCACACACCGTTAATTGGGTTCTCGTACGAGTGACACCAACCGCAGCCCATGCTTCTCAGGCACGTCGCACATTGCACGTTAGCTTGGCAGGACTTACACTGGCCAGATTTCTTGGTGATGTCATCGGTAGGAGAGGAGGCGCGGTCGAGCCACTCGCGGCACAGGCCGAACTGGTACTCGCTGGTGTAGACGCTGAAGCTGAAGCACTGGCGGGTGGCCTCGCACCACACGCAGCGGCCGCGCTCGTCCAGGCAGTGCTCGCAGTCGAGGCGCGTGCGGCAGGGCGCGGGGCACTCGGACGCGTCCACGACGGCGCCGCCGGCCCGCCCGCGCCGCGCGCACCGCGCCTCGTCTGCCCACCACTCGCAATAGTTGCCCGACACGCATCGCTCGCAGCTTATGTAGTTGGAGCAGTTCGGGCACGCCGCCGGCTGCAACGTCAGGTACCTCCACTCGTTATCGGAGTTGCACACGACTTGCTCGTCGACGTCTCTCGGCTCGCAGCGGTTCGTCAGCTCGCACCATCCACACGCGGCGTCGGATAAACATAGCAAGCAATTGTCGTAGTTTGAGCATTTTCCATCAGAATATGGCTCCAAAAATTCAAACGTGAAAACCTATAAACAGAACACAATCGTTAATTCATATAAGTGAATAATAAATTTGATGCGACTAAGAAAAAACAAAATACCTTTGCGCTCTCTTGCGACTTATTGTGAAGCAATTCCATTTTGGCGTGATAATGAGAAGGGTAGAGCCCCGTGTGAAGTGAATCATTCGCGTGCATGTCAACGGATAGACGACCCGGACTCAACGTGGGCCAATCGACAGGAGTGCACACTGATGGATATCCAGTTACATTAGCCACCGGTTCTGGCTTATCGCCCAAGATAACAGATAGATTGGCGTGTCCCGCACACACGTGCAGCATCTCCCCCGCTCCGCTCCAGTAGCGCGGTATGTGCAACCAGCCTTTAAGGCGCGTCTCGCTGGCTCCTGCGATAATATTGTTGCTGCCTCCCCCAGCGCCCCAGTCAACGGTGGTTGCGTTAACTACTGACACAGCATCAGGATGATTCCAGTCAGCCGGTTGCTGGTATCGAAGAAACGTTAATCCGGGTCTTTTATCTAAAATTTTGCATTCTTCTGGTGTAGTAACTTCTGTTCCGGTGGATCCCCACCAACCAGGGTTTTCAGAAGGGGTGTCTTCTCCACACACACCATAGTTATCTAAAACAAATATATTTTGAAATATGTGCTTAAAAATATGTATTATATCATATTAGCATTGTTATGTTTAACGTACCATCCTTGTGGTGGCAACGTGCATTTTGGACGCACCAACTGCACTGATATAAACCAAGTTTTGTGCTAACTGACAGAAGAGGAGTTCGTGTACTGTTCTTGTCCAGGGGCGGTCCGTGAATGAGGCATGACTGGCAATCTCCTAATGCGGGACAAATGCCACCGCAGCGAATGGACTGTAGGTTTGTAGTACAATTTGAACCTATGGTTCGCCCATAGCAAATCTGTAAAGTATTTTTGACTTATTAGTTTTGTAGTTGTTAGTACACCTACAAAAGATCAAGATCCTAGTTTTTAAAATGCTGTGATAGTACGGTAATATTGCGAACATTCAAATATTAGGTAACGCAGTTTGGAAGGATCTGTATAAATAAATTGTAATTTGTAACGCACCTTGCGTTATAGTTTATTTAAACAAACACGCAAACTGTTTTTATATTCATTAAAAAAATACAAGAAACAATAAATTTCGTTTAACTTAATTTTGAAAAGAAAAAAGGGGTTTAAAATTCGTTATACTTGAACGCTCATTTTAAGCGTTACATTCAATATGTTCTTACGTCATCAGCGGAGCACCAGCCGCACTCGGGGTCAGCAAGGCATTCGGGCTGAGTGCGATGTCGCGGACATGAAGATTCCGGATCTTTGTTAGTAATTCCCGCATGCCAACTCGGGACTACGTACGCTAGGAGGTCGCCTGAAACATTATGACCATTTTTATACACTTTTTTTATGAAATCGTTTCCTTACAAAGACAATGAGAAATAAAACATGCGTTTTTTGTATTCCCGCTATATTTAAAACATAAAATAATGTATTTTTAAGAGTAATTATAAGGTAAAAAACCCGCTATTAAAAATATATTATAAATGACTTTCCTCACTAATGTTTTAATATTCATCCAGATAGCTAAGAAATAAAAATTCTGTTTGCATGCTCTGATACCAATCATGGCACATTATGTAGATAAATGCAAATTGTGTTTACAAACGGATAAAATCAATTATCGACATAATGGCGCTTATAAAAAAATAATGTGCATTTTATAAATGGTATTTTTTTATACAATTTATGCTTAAAGAAATCGTGTTATATTTATGAAAAAATGAAAACTTTCATAAAAAAAATAATGTGCATTATAATGGTATTTTTTCATTCAATTTACGCTTAAGGAAATCTTGTAATATTTAAGAAGACAAGGTATCAATGGCTCACCGTTCACATTTCCGTGGTAACCACCAACAATGAGTAGAGTAGCAGGGGGCTTTAAAACGGCTGCGTGAGCAAATACACCTTGTTTCTTGGGATACGTCTTTCGAGTTTTGCCCAGCACGTCCAAGGGTATCCAAGCATGGCAACCCAGGTGATACAGATACATTTGTCCATCATAACAAATTTCCTCTCTATTATGACGGTGTGAATATCCCCCAAACACTACCAAATAATTACCTAAAAATAACCAGAAACAATTAGTATAAACGTTTCTAAAAATATTTCCATATTAATCTTGATGCACTCATACCTATAACGGTCGATGTATGAAAAGCCCTCTCTCGTGGTACGTATGTGTCGCGTAAATGAGCTCGAGGGTAATGTATTTCGCTCCAGTGTTTATGTTCTAAATCAAAAGTGAACATTCGATCTGACAACTTGGAAAATCTGAAAATGACACATTATAAATAGTTGTATTGACCATACCAGACTCATATTTATTTTCCCAATTTAAAATTAAAAATCTTTACCTGGCAACACTAGCAACCACGCCACCATAGACCATTATAGAATACGACGGTTCATGATACACAGCCGTATGTGCGACGACTCGTACGTCCAATTCTTTACCACCGCGAACTTGAACTTTTTCCCATGTCTCTGTACTCGGCTCTCCTAGTTTTATTTTATAAAGACTAAAAAGAAGAAAATTTTAAATATTTCAGAACGTTACAGTAATTATTTTTGGATTGAAAATGTATCGTTTTTACCTAGAAGAAAACTCTCCATCAACTGTACTTCCACCGAACAGATACAATTCATCCTTGACAGCAGTTAGAGAATGTCGAGTCAGGCCAGGTGGCGTAAACGAAGAGTTGACCGCTCTTAATATCCAGATATTTTCGATAGCATCAAAAAACCATAATTCCGAAGATAGGCTTCCATCGGATAGTTTTCCGCCGTATAGCACAAAGCCATTTCCAAAAGCACACGCAGAATGGCCATATCGCGGTTCGGGTTTACTATAATTAGATGCCTTTGGACTAAACAGTTCCGGCCTGTCAGTAAACTGCAGATAGCTTTCAGAATACGGCGCAGGGGAGTGAGCATACATTAGCGGTAATGTCGTTTTGTCATGATGGGAAAAAGAGGTTAAAAGTAAATTAAATAAAGAACTTCTATTTCCTATTTGCCAACTGCCGTCGATATTTCCCTGTAAATTAAAATAAATCGTTGTAAAAATACATATTGAAGGTTAAGGATGCAATTTTTAAACACTTATTGAAGGAAAATGTTTACAAAAAGTACATATAGTGGTTCTGAGTAATATTTTCTTAAGCAGCAAAGAATGTTAAAATTTCTATGGTAAAATAAACAAAGCAAATTATGTATCAGTCTCTTAGTTCGTCTTTTATTAAATTTAAACAATCTCGAATCAAAAGGGTTTCAATCATTGGTAAGGCATAATTTTTTGTTGAGTACGATATGT
>JADANM010006787.1:4872563-4924176 GCA_026213755.1 Eurema hecabe | reverse complement strand
ATAAGACCACAAGACCTCTGTTCCAGGCCTCCGGCGTTTTCCCACAAGGTTCCCATAAGGTTCTTTGCATAGTAAATATTAAATAAGTGATTTTTTTAAATGAAGTAGCGGAAAACACTTCGAGACTGTTTTCAACCTCAACAACGACTGCTCGATTTTGTTGAACCTATAATTTTTAGGTAAGTTCGTACATTTTTTTCATGCGACATTACTTTCCATGCTTTTAATAATTAACGCTTAAAACTCCCCAAAAACAGTATTTAACAAAATTATTTCTGTAGAAAATGATGGTTAATCTGCTTATAAAAATTTATCCACATCATTCTACCCTCAAACAATGGGCATGTAATTGATATGCATGCATTGCTCACAAAACTTTAATTTAAATAGAATATTATTGAAAAGTAATGAAGTCGGTTATAAGAACAATAAGTTACAGAGTTAACTCACGTAACGTAAGTACTTAAAGAATGGTCTTATCTATTGTTTTTGTATATGATGGCGGGTAATTGAACAAGAGTTTCGCCTGGTGGTAAGTGACGACCACCGCTAATAAACAGTCGCAAAGCTAAGTGGATAGCTGACTTTAAAACAGGGGAAAAGAAGGATATGTGACAAAAGGGAATAAAAGGTGAGAAGCAAAAATAAGTTCCCAATTACTGAACGATTCGATAGGAAATCTTAAGAAAATATTATTACAATTAAAAGTTATGAAATAAGTGGGGTACTTATGGGTCATATATGACTAATTTTGATCCGCTATTAACTCACGTTATCCATTTTTTTTTTAATCGTAACGTATGGTTTATTGTAATGTGTATCGTAATGCATATCATAGGCATTTTTGGGTATGGTGGTGTCTCACTACGTACACAAATCCTCACAAAACTTTCGAATATTACAAGAATAGTGTGTAGATTAGTTAATAAGATTAATTTAAATAAATGAAAACTATAATTTGCAAGAACAAAAGCCATTCAGTAGGCTGGCTCAGATGAGTATCGATCGGCCTTGATGCTGACTCGGCAGTCGCACTCCAGCGCGAGCGTAGCGGGGTGTAGTACATAGCCTCATTGGCAACAGGCACGAAAAACCACTAATTTAATTTAAAAACTTTAACGACGAATGAAATCTAAAAGACATACAAAACTGTAATTGATGGAGTCGATATATTAATTAAAACATTCAAACAATTTTTTCTCTAAGTACTTTTAAAAAATAAGACTTCAAATATAAATAATAAGAATTCTGTCGATTTATAAATTACACCTCTTTATAATTTACCTACCAAATAAAGGTCTTAAAATTATGTGGTACCACCAGTCACCTGCAGGCTACTTATATATCTCGTTTTTTCAACGATCAGTTGTTAAAAAATAAAGCTGGGAACGTCTTCAGGTCACTTCTAGCTTTGTGAATAACTAAAAGACAGGAAGTTTGGAAACCATAATCTACTGCTTCATCTATGATAAAAATCATTTATCTTTAATATCATATTTACTTCAATTTTTATATGTACCTGTTTAACTATTTTATTTAGCTAGACACTCAAAAGGCTATTATTGATCATAAGCTCATTATGCAAACTCCAAGCATATTTAATGATGGCGAAAATTAATAAATCATTAACGCGTACATGAGTGCGGTTGGAGGCTGTTAAAGATTTTTCATCTGGAATGAAGTGATAACCGCTAATGACGTGTTATAAACGCCAACTCATCCACTACGGCTTTTTAATACTTACCTACTCGATAAATACTTTTCATACATTATTTCATATATTGAAAAACTATTACATTCTAAAGAAATAATAAAAAAAGTGGCAAATAGTCCGCCTTACAGTAAAAATATTCAGCCAATCTATGCTTATATGTTAAAGACTTAAAATCAATCTATATTCCTTTCTATTAAGCTTTGAAGCTGAAAGTTTTCTACGCGGATAAAACTGGGGAATATCGCTAGTGTCTTATACATTTTATTTTATTTCGTATATATTTATTTTTGTATAAGAAAATGTTAAGCAGCCACTAAAGGTTTAACTAAAACTTAAATGTTTTTTTTTATCTTCTAAGCTGATTCATACAACATATCATTCCTATCTATAAAGACTGTACTAATTTGAAGAAGCATTTAGCTAAATTCGCTTGATTAGACGAAAGTAGTTGTGCGAGATTTCATGTCATCGATAGCAGGGAGTCTTGGGAACGCACGTGACGGTCCATTCTAAGCGCCGTTTACTATGTAAATGAACTGACCGCCAACGCTCATTTTTTTAAAGCAAACACCACATATTGCGGCCATTGTTTGCACTGTCTGCCCAGTTTTGCGTTATTCTTTTGCAAAAATATTTTTACTTAAAAACATAAAGAGTATTAAGCAGATTCGTATGCCTCTGGAGAAAATTTTTCCCTTTAATAATTATATAATTATTAATTAAAATTAAGAAATCTTAATGAGAATATTTTTAAAGCTTAATTAATAGGTAACTTATTAAAAATTAAAACTCTAATATTTTTTACGATGTTAAGCAGCGAAACCAATTGGTCTATAATCTTTTATAATTATAGAATATAAAAAACAAATAAGATTGAATAAGAATATATTATAAATAATAGATTTTCTAAGAGCACGTCTGCAATCTGTGTTCAAGGCTAGAGCGGACTCTCGAAATGATGAAGGTGCATTGCCGACACATTATCAGCATACGCAGTTCCAGATGAACATTAAAGAGCCTTCAAGGGAGCGGCCATCCGCATCATCATACAAATGGGACATTAGCGCCCCGCGGCCGGACGCACCTTATCTGCCTCTCAACTATATTTGTTCTGCTACGGATTACAAGAGATTTACCACGGTGGACGAACGCTTACGACCGATTATGTGTCCTCTGTAAAGAACAGTTAATTTTAATGCTTGTTTAACTTTTTATAAGTGTTTATCGGGTGCTTTGTATTCTGCTCGGCTATATATTTAGTTGAATGTTTTATAGTAAAGCAAAAATCTTTGACGAAAATATTGAAATTTAAGACTATATTTAAAATGGGTAGTAAACTATAAAGATGAATAAATAAAATTAAAATGTTTTCCCTCTCTTTGTTTAGTAGAGAAAGTTAGAACTACGAGGTAAAGATGTGGCTATAAATCTCGCTTGGTCGAAGCTGGGCCGCCCTATGCAACTTGATTTCCTTCTCCGTATAAAACAATTTTATTTTACTTTCCTTTTTGATATAGCCGGCAACATACGCTTGATTTAAGCATTCGCTAAACTGCTTAAGAAACTTACGAATGCTTTTACGGCCTTTAAAAAAATAACAAGATCGGGATCGTTTTTCGTTACAAAAAACAGTTTGCTAACTAAATTAGTGCCTAAATTAGATTAAAAGTTTATTTTTTTATATAGCGAAGAAATCTTAATAATAAATGGGCATAATCTCATAATGAGAGAACTTGTCAATTTAATTATAAAGCATCATCATTACTTTTAATTCCAATAATGAAAATAAAAGCAATTCCGTTAGCATTCCGATACAATTTAAAGGATAAACCATTCCGATAGCGTGCACTGACCTTTGCATAACACTACGGTGTTAAACTGTGACCTAATTTAGATTAATACGCTTAAGCGGAAACCTCACTAAGCAGGTTCAAATGGCACACGTAAGGACGGCTATATAATATGGATGATCGGCCTGTCTATCGGGAAGCGAGCTAAAGGCACACAATGTTTATTTAACTTTGTTGATTCTTCTTCATTGCCCAAGTTTAGCTACTAAGTAGATTTATAGTTCCGCCCCGTTCATTATCAGTATTGAAGGAATGAGCGGCGTCGAAGCGCAGAGAATAAATCTGAATGCAGAAAATATATAGCCATTTGCCAAGAAAAGTTTGGCTTTAACATAAGTTTGAGCAGTTTTATCTAAAGATATTCGTTTATATTATTTGTACCAAAGAATAGAACAATGAAATCCATTGTTAAAACAGCGTTTAATGTAAAGAATAATATTTTAAAGAAATTGGTAAAAACAAATACAAACCGTACATAAATAAATTGTGTATGCTATAAAATAATTCACAAATATAACCAAATGTATCCTATATTGATTTTAAGTGACCGTTTTAGAAGATTTATTTCGCATATTTATTAGCTGGTCACCGCCTGAGACCACCCCTTATTTATAGAATTACAAAGGAAATCATAACCCTATACTATATCTTTCGGATTGTCAAGATTTTATTTCTGCCTTGTTTTACGAGATACAAAAATACTCATAATTCTTGTGCTGGTTGATCAGATATACTCGTAATGGCAATAATGGATCCTGGTCAGCGACCCGCATGCAAATAAATCTGCGGACCGATGCAATGATGTGTAGAGAATGGGGTTGCTATCATGGCTGGTTGTATGGCCGTTGGTACCTGTACGCTTAATTTTTTTATTAATATTAAAGGTAGTACTTTAAGTTATGTGTGTTTCTAGTTTCTATTATTTGCTTGTTTCAGAAATTTATATTTTTTTCATCTTTGCTATGTGTTTGGCTATCAGCTTAATAAGTAGGGACTAGGGAGTACTGATTGTAGGATATAGTTTTAGTACAAATAAGCAATTTAACATTCACCCTCGTACAATAACATTACTGCTCAAATTATACAACCAATGTTCTATGATCACTTACAGACTAGGGATTTAAGGCAGAAAGGTCGTTTGAATTGTTTTAGTTTTTATGCCTAATACAAACAATAATTTTCTTTCAGATACCGATGACCGATCTTTACCTGATGTTGTTTTATCCGGAAAGAAGGTAGCCATAAAAGTCAGAGCAAATGGCAGTCAATAAAATAAATAGCGATGGCAGGGTGTTCTGTAAATAAGTCGGTGTCGGGCTCGGGGCGACGATCGCCTTTTTTATTGGCGCCTCGATTGCTCTCGAAACAACGAGCGTGAGCGAGCGTCACACTGAAGCTGATGCTGCAGATTATACGTGCAGATTAGAAATGAAATTCCCCGCTGGCTTATGACATTATCAACAAAACAATTCTTTTGCACTTCCATTCTCGACATGGTGCTTCTTAAATTCCAAATTATACGCGTAAGTATAACGAAAAGTGGTTGAAGTACAAGTTATCATTCGAATAACCAAAATCAATTTTGACAGTATCTATTGAACAAAATCTATTAAACAGTAGGATGTGGATTTACATACTACAACATTTATAACAATCTAGTTCGGAATCAAAACCATTTAATGTCAATGTTTTGAGTATCAGTCGATTGTATTAGGAGACAATAATAAAGAATTCTGTGCGTATCGCGGTCGGTTGCAAGGAGTACCCGAGATAGATGTATTAATTTGTAAGAATTTGTCGTCGGACCCTCGCCCTACACTCCGCATGAATTCCAATCACGCACAACAAGTTCCGTAATTGCACCTAATAATTTCTTTAAATAGCTTCAGTTACAGTGGACACTAACAGCTTATCTATCAACGCTATAAAACATTATTTTTTTAACTGTTTAGATGATTTTTCCGAATACTTTTTACGAGGGTCGTCATCGCTACTCATAATAAAACGGAGTAGTTTCATTTGGAGTTTTATATATCGGGGCGAATAAGCTTTACTGCGACATTTTATTTATATTGGCAGTAGTCGTCCGTGTTATTAGTCGTCGTGTCAATGCATCGCCGTGGGCTCGGCGCAGCTCCCAGGGGTCTCGTCAATAGAACACGAACCTAATCCAATCACTGCTCATACTCTTTGTCACGCCTATCCTAAATTTGTTACCTTCTAGTTCGTTGACTTACCTGGCTATAGCTTTACAAATTTAGCTGTTTCAATTAAGTAACGGCTACATTTAAGAAGAAATTTTTATACTTAAAAGGAAATGGAGATAAAAAATAACTGTTTGGAAAGGGAAGGTTGGTACAATTATTTGAAATGACGCTACGTTTGATAAGGGCATTCAAGATGGAATGAATGAGCCTACGGGCCTACGGGCTACAGTGCGTAGCTCCTCGCTAGCGGGACGTTTAGTTAATTTACCTAAGCATCTTACCGCTATCTTTACTCCGCCGCGTCACCGCACCTAGGATTATGTTAATAGTAATTCATAATTCTCTTATCATTCTTGCTTCATTTATGCATAATAATATCAAATACTTCTGAGAAAAACATTTTACATTTCATTGGAATACATCTTTGTACAAAAACTCTTGAGTTTTTATTATTCTAGCAAAAGCGTTCTTTCCAAATATGTACAAAATTTAATAAACTATTTTTTTCTATTACTTGCATCGGTTCTTCCTTGCAAATGATGAGGTGGCGAAAGATTAGGTTTACGGCCAATTAGTTGTGAAACGGTGAGGAATGATGAGGCATTAAAGTTGCATAGAACTATAGGATGAGCAATTCTTAGCAGCAAAGGTAATGGGCACGAGACGCGAGGGTCCAGGCTATAAGTCACCCGGCTATCCGATAGCGAATCAATGACCGCCCCGGTATGATACATGGCTACGGCCATTTATAGTTTCAGCTGCGGCTACCGAATTAATACTGCGGAAATATCCCATATAAATTTTACGACCTTGTGCTCATTAGGGAATTAATAGATTGTTTTTATATGGGGTTTATTTGGTAAATGGAATCGTTGGTAAAATATAGTTTTATAACAATTATTTTTAAATGAGATTAACAGCTTTTTTAATTATATTAAAAAATATCACATTGTATTGTTAGCATTTCTAACCCAATAATCCACTATGAGTTGGACGTACATAGAGCAGTCATACTTTTATCCCCCTGAAATAAAAAAGTCAGTGTGCACTTAAAAATGTTTTTCTTTTCAAGAACTGAATTCAAACTTAGAACAATCTCCTCTATAACGTTAAAATGTTAGTTAAAATTTCCCTTTAGTATTGCGAATTAGAAATTATTATTACAAATTATTACACTAGCTATTTCACTTTCTAGCTCTTAATCCCTTTATATTTCTCTGAATATGTTTTTTTTCTAATTCGTTACAGCTCAAAGTCGTAACAGACAGGCGAAATTCGAAAGTTTCATTTTGATATTGCAAAATTACATTTATACCCAAATAGAGCTCAATATGAAAACTTAATAATTTGTTTAGCTTACTTTATAGTAACACTTCTTTGACCAAAACGAGCTCTTAGAATTATAATCGTCAGTGGGTCATTATCGTTGAAGTAGTTAAAGTCAAAAAGGAAAACGTTTTTTCTAACCATAATTAGATAAGAAAAAACGCTGGACACCTGTCACCTGCATTATAACCGGCCAGGGAAGTGCTAAGGGTCTCGTCCTGTCACCGCGAGTTCATCTCCGTGTTTTAGAGGCGAGAGGGCGCTTGTTAGCGCGAACGTGCCGCGGCGCCCGCCGGTAAACACGTGGGTAGATAACAATCTATTTGGATTGCCTCTATATTTCATTTTTCCCCGTGTGCGCGCTAACTAGATAGACGCGAGTCACGGCGAAACGATATAAAGGATATACGGGATCGTAACCGTTTAAAAGAAAATTTATCTTATTTGCATTTCGTATAGACCTCCTTTATAGAGAAGTCTTGTTAAATGTCAGCTGTTTAAACAATGATTTTTCTATTGGATATTTCTAATTTCTAATACATATATAACAACACTCGAACAGAACACATACATTTATTTCCAAATTATAATAAGAACATTCAAAGAAAAATGATGTAATATTATCATTCTTTATTATAGAAGAAATATAATTGGTAATTGTACATGCCGTTGTTTAAAAGGGATGGTGTTATCTTGGGCAACGGTTAGTTAGATCGTGTTTGCTCAGAACACCGCTGGTCAACCTCATACACACAGAATGTTACCCCAAGTTGACATAAAAATCTCCCTTTAGTAGTTGTATCCTTGTCTTCTTAATACAATCATAAATTGATGATCAATGATATTTTTAACTTCCTATCCTTTTCCCCCCAAAAAATCTAATAAAATACTTATAAGTGAGGGTTTTTTTTTCGAAAAAAAAATGTAACTGAATAAAAACTTGGCGTCATAAAAACTGAAGGGTTTTTATTATTTTTTAAGTACGCGCTCGTTTGCACGCGAATGGGCTACTTAACCACGAAGATAAACTTTGTACGAAGTCGAGATTCCCTCCCCCGGCAACTCTATTAGACATCTTTATGTGAAGGATAATAGTTCCGCCACGCTTTTTACTTGTTTTCCACTTACTGAAATATAAACAGCCGTATATATACAAATGATATAGGTTTTATCCCTGACCACAAAGTATCCATTTGAAGGCTTCAATGTATGAAACAATGACGTGAAGACAATTCAAATCTCAAATAATATTACCTATGCATGTTTTTATTGTAATTCGACACATACTGTAACTTCTATTACTAACAAAAGATTGTGAACATCCCCATGTATGAAGATATGAATGTTTGGACTTTCTAATGAAAAATGTACTGATAACATGAGGCTGTTTTTTGGTATGCAGGTACTGGATTAACACATAGAATACTTTTATCCATGTATTGACTGACTATTGCCACGGAGAAAAATACCGCGAGGTGAGAATATATTATATAAAATACAAACGAAGGGTTTCTCTAGCAAGCAATCAGTTGGATATCAATATAATCGGTAGTGTCGTTGTAAGACACAGGTATGGGATTGAACGGACCTCACCTGAAACGTGACTTGAGTGAAAATTTATGAGAGACGATCGCTTTAGTTTCACTTTTTTATTTTAGCATTAGGTATTAGAAAAGCCACGCAAGTACATTTTCATATTTAGGAGACTAAACGTAAGTACGAAGTTATGAGGTTCTTTGCTTCTTATATATAATCTTTGTAAGTAAAGTCAGTCAATAACGAAATTATAGTAAGACATTTGAAATAAAAAATAATGATATAAATAAGGATAAGAAAACAACTAACAATTATGATATTATCAATTATCGAAACACAGGGAACACCAATTCAACCAATAAAATATTTTAGTATTAAGTTTGGTGAATGTGGCAATAATTTTGTAGTTGACTGTAGGTAAGTAGTGTATGTAGTCACAGTGTTAAAACTTCCTTTAATTTCAGTCACTTAAGGAATTATCGAACGTTAAAATATTATTCTTACATTCAGCAACTTATCTATAAGACTATAATATCCCTCGTTCAAACACAATATAAAATTCATTTGTTCAGATTGTGTTTGCTCATGTTTGAATGATTATACCTATTTATAATGCGAACTTTAACTACTTATTATTCTTTAATTTTGTTTATTACCCGTTAAAATGTTGAAATAGAAGTGGCGGGGTTCACTAATTTCAACCCTCCGCAAGCGGTGTGTGAGGTTGAACAACGCATTTGATTCTTATTCATGGTGCGGGACCGCGACCTAACGATTTGATAATGTATTCACTTGATAAAGCGGAAGGTGGTACTTCGCGAATGCCGCATTAAAAAACCAATTACAGCGTGACTAAATCGCGCCGCCGCTCCCGGCTATTTGTCAGACTCCAGAGGGATAAAAGTATATTTTAAATTTAATTTCACGCAATTTTCAAAATTGGGGGACAGTGTGATTTTATTTTTATTGAGCGCGGGTTATGAAGGCCATCCTTATTTTGGGTAATTTTCATTTAAATTATTTATTTTTGATGGTATAAGCAATAATCTATATGGCAGGTATTACGGGAGATTTACAAATAAAATGTGGATCTCTTTTACATTATAGAATCCTTATCAATATAAAAAGTACCTACATTTTTTTTTAAAGTTTGTGAAATTAAGCAACCTTAAAATTACATATAACTAGAAATAAGAGTTTAAACTGATTTTGGTACCTTCCTTAAACTGTCTCCCTAATACAATAACGGCCGGAAGAAACTGCGCTATAACATATCACCAGTGAATAAATCAGTTTAGCTGTGATGCCTTGCACCCTCTTCCTCTATAACTATCCACGATTTATGGTCGAAGACAATAATATCACAGATTTAATATTAATTGCTTCGTTCCTAATATACTAAATTACGCTTAACTTTCTACAATAATAATTAATTCAGATGAGAGTAGCTGTTAAAATAATTATTAAACTAACTAAGACGTTATTAAAATTCAAAAATTTAATACGATATATTTCATGGGTTTCTTTTCATTGTGTTAATTTTTTTCTGGTTGTTATTGACACAATAAAAAAGTGACCTAGTGTTTCTGATCGTAGTACATTTCTGAATAGGATGAACGTAAATAGAACATCATACACACAATGCATGGAGTACAGACTATGATGTATGAGGCGTTGCGAAATGCAGCATCAGTATTCGAAGCATCAAGCGTGAACCGCCACCGGAGTGACACGGAGCGGCGCGTGTGTGGCGCCCTCCTCGCACTGATTGAGCCGCGACAAGTTAAACCATTTGAAACAATTTAATAGAGATCAAAAATTGAGGACCCCACAACGCCCGCACTAACTTTTGAAGTTTTTCCCTCGCTAAAGGGATTAACGGTAAGCGGGCGCTTTGGGGATATAATATGGTCTCAGGATTTTCCCAATAAAATTATATAGAAGTTTGTCGATTACTTTTTGAATCAACGTTCTGTAAGCCATACTAAAATGTATTCTTATATGACTATTTGTGTCTTGTTTTTTTTTTGTAACAATACTTAAAATAAAAACGGTTCCCTCGTCCTTATCATTCATAAATTATAATATATATTGTTAAAATCTTAAAAATAAATCATAAAGAGTTAAAAATAGCTCCTAATGCCTATACGACATCAAGCCTGTTCATATTAAAATCCATTCTTTTTCTCGGCCTCTCATGCATACTTTCCGCCACCAAATGCATATAACCCTTGTCCTAGCCCTTGTTAAAATTAGTATTGAACGCATTACTTATAATTTAGTAGTCTTGGCTAGAACTATACTATTGCGAATCTATTTCTTGTCTAGACTAGGTAGCAAAACTTGCTTAAAATATTCAAAATAAATAACTTAAATAGCAACCTATTACATTCAAATTGGAATACATATTACTTTTTTCTCATAATAGAATATGTGTGTCGGCTTATATGCGATTGCGTTATGATGGGATCAGGGTTCATTCGGGCATGTCCTCGTGAGAGTAACACAAAAAGACGATATACGACGTTGTCTGTGGCTAATGGCATGAAACAATTACAAGTTGGATTTCAATATCATACTCGTATATAGAATAGTTAAAATGCATTCTCTGTTTCCTCTTTCTAAATAGTAAGAATCTCGATTAACTTTTTTAAAACATTTTTTTTCGTTTTGCATGAAGTCTGTTCTATTGTTCAGATACGAGTACAAAACGTTGAATAATATTTATAGTTCTTCATAAATAAGAACACAACATCGAAGCATTGTTGACGATGAAGATGAATAGTAGGGGTTCTCTTCTGAAATATTCAATTTAAAATCAAGTAAACTATAAGTCGCGAACGCATGTTAAAGTATTGAGGATTATTTCCAAGTAAAACGGAGCGAAACATCTTCCCCAATCGGCTCATCCGATAAGTACAACCGACCGGAACGATGTTCCCCATTCGCATCAATCGCACTATTGATTGTCTCTGTAAAGTTATTGCATCAAAATAAAAAATACAGTTTTTGACAGTTTAAAAAAAATATTAAGAATATATATGCCACGTTCGGGATTTGACCTTCAATTTAACACTGTAGCTTCTTATTTCTAATAGGTTGAAATAAATCTTTCTGATTTTAATTATATAATAAGTAGATAATGAATTATTTTGTGTCAAGTAAATATGGAGCAATAAAGAAAATCGGCAAGCGCATCCACGCATTGTTACCTTTGACTAAATTTGTTTCCATTTTCTATAAGACTGAAACTAACTTTTTATCAATGTAAGAGAAAAAGGTACAAGCCCATTCTTTGTCGCAAATATGTTGTTCTTAATATATATGATAATAATGCAGCATTAAATTTGAAAAATAAGTACCTTGTACACAACATTAAAATAAATACTAATACAATAATCGATAATTTTCTTTATCTTCTGGGTATGCATACCTATACCTAATTTATCTGTCCGTGTATATATCTATATTTCATTAGATGATAATATTTAAGCTTATGTACCCTTAAAAATAATCGGAAGGTAGGTACCGTTAAAGCAGGTAATATTTAAACAATCGTTTTAGTCCAATTACTTGAGAATAAAATAGAATATTGTAACAAGAATGAACCTATTATTAAAACAAAGTGTAAAATGCATCGATGTAGCTAGAATCAGCACTTTGGTCAGGTTTCCTGTTGCATGCCTCGGTGTTTACCGCCATCCTGGGTCTATATCATTCGAAGAACTTTCTTTTGTTTATGTCCGGGCTATAAATACTTGGGCAATAACTTACATTAGGTATAACAACATTGAATAAATACAAACCTACCACAATAAGTACACATGGCATCTTAATAACTTCTCATTCATAACTATTGAAGTAAAATAATCCACGAGGCTAAATTGACATCTTCGTTTGATTAAATTTGAAGAAAATCCCCCAGATCGTCTATGCGGGATTTATAATGACCGTCTTTGATAGACTTCAATCCTTTTCAAGGGACGGTTTATATTTCGCTTGAAATGATCGCTGTAAGCGCTTAAAGGAATTATATTTTTATAGTACAACACAAACACAATCATGACTAATCGGATATCGGCAAATCGGCGGTCATTTAGGCGAACGATCGGCAGTACGAGAATGTCTCGGCGACTATCTAAACTATCGAGATAATGTGTGCGGGGGTCGAAGTCTCCCGGGCACGGCGGCCGGCAGGGGCAGCCAGGGGCAGTCAGGAATAATGTAAGTGTCCGGGGCGACATTTGCACCGAACTGCCGGCGACCTCCACCTCTTACTTATGCGGTTTTTAATATTTTTATTGAAATGGCTTTGGTCAAACACGATAAAAAATATATGACTTTTCTCGCCATTCTCTTTTGAGAGACTATTTTGTGGTCAATTATATATACGATTTCTCTTGTTTAGGAACATGTGTATTCACTTGGAATAATAATTTGTTAAACAAGTTTTCAATTTATTTCATATATTGTTCCTCGCCTTATCCCATTAATTAATTATTATTGATGTCGTCACACCGTGGGTTTTTTTACCAAACTGTTATGCCAACGTTATGACGTTATGCCAAAAACAAAAACACACTAAGTTGGTATGTGACTTAGTGTGTTTTTAACATAATATTAAATACCTTCTGAAATTCTACTACAGTATATTTAATGAAAAAAAAACATTAGTTACGTATAGGGCCATGTACTCCGTATATTTTTTGTATTCGATAAAAGACGTAGAGAAGCTAGTAAAAGACAGCTGCTACGAAGCTTCGACACCCTCGCGGTCACGATTGTTAGTCCGGCAGCAACCATAAAACTGCCCATATCACTCTACCCAGTGATATACTGTAAAATATATTGTAATTTATTGATTTCAATATGAATGTTCACTTTTAGCTATGTTACAGATATGAGAGCATATTGTTTAGCAGAAATTTTGTGTAAGGCTAATGTGTGTAAGTGTAAGTATTTTAATGTGTTAATTTACAACGAATTTCATTACAAAGTGTATTTGTAGAAAACCTTAATTTGTTGTAAAATAACTAACTGTATTGACCCTTGCTGGCTTCTATATGTCCATCTGTAGTCTAAGAAAAATAAATTAAAACAATTCCTGCAAAATTCCATATTAATAAAATTCCACGTGCACGATTGGCTGTAATATATTGGCTGAAATAAAAGCTGTCAGTGTCCATAGTTGATACTCGTATATGCCGAAGGAGTCCCGTTATTAAAATGTACCCGGGCGTCAGAGAACGCAGGAGATGGGCCGAGGCGACTCCGCGCCGGCTGCGACCGCGACACGATCTGATTTATTACTCCACCAGCAGTATTTTATTCGGCGGGCGCCTCAAGAAAACTATAAGTTTCCGTTCGACAGGGACCAGGGGAGTCCAGTAAATATTGTCTCCGCTCACTGCATCAATATCAACGTATATTTATATTTATTAGGCTTTAAGAATTTTCCCTAATGGATTAAGCTCGTTAGATTTCCTCTTTCGTAACCTTCGCTTTCGTTCGCTTGAGGAATATTTTTGATATCTGTTTCATAAATATTCACAGCAGAAGTAACAGTGAACTATAACGAAGGCAATTTGTCCGTCACATATCATACTTGATTTGTTCAAGGGTAGCATACTAATAAAACCCTTTTCACTTGTCAAAAATCATTATGGATTCATGTTCGGAAAGTGTTTATTTAAACTGTTATACTTCTCGGCTTTTTTATAAAGAAACATTAATGGAAAAGATATACAATTGATTATAGAATTTTATTCATTAGCGTTACATCACAAATGAATCTCGAATTGTATTACGATCTATACATACGAACTTAATTACTATTTATTGTGTTACAAGAATTCCATATCTTGAAAAATAAATGTTGACATCGGCTTCATTTAAATAATAAATAATAATTTTAGTATTGATACGACTACAATGCAATACAGGAAGGTGAATGTTAAAATAAATAATGTGTTCAGTTTTCACCCTCGGTTCTTTGTGATAATAATGCAGTACTAATGAGGCGTCACTGTCACCGGCCGCCCGCCCATCGCTAAATGACGATTCGGCTTGACACCGACCCCTAACATCTCACTTTAGTAATCTGTTGTAAAGTTAATTATAGGTGCTCAATTCACTTGTAATGAGATCTTAAATGTTTAAAATCGATGGAGAATACGTTTTGTGTATTATTTTATGCTAGCATCGTAGATAAACTTTATATACTTACCTGTATTATATTCTATAGTTTTTAGGTAGGTATTTAACAGAAAGCCTATAATTACAATTGTTTTAATTTTAAACTGTTTAAACGTTTGACTGCTACGGGTATACAGGTGGCTTTCGGCTAAAATCGAGATTACTGCAATCCATTGGTACCAACCTCCTGTAGAAAATGGGGTACAAGAAATTACATCGAAGACCCATGTTTCACTACAATTACGCAGACTTTATAAAAATATGTTTAAATAATATTATACGTTAACATCGGACCAATTTTGCTATATTTATTATTATTTATTTTGCTATCTGTGGGTGTTTTTTATATTTTTAATAAATTTTTGATTCACGAATAAGCATCGTAACAAAACAGCTTGTTTTTGTTAAAAGCTTTCCTAATAAAATGTGTAAGCAATAAGTCATTACCCGATGATTGTATAAAGGTTAGTCCAATAAAGTCGATATAGACACGGATAAGCCCTGTCCTTGCTCCGTTACCTAGTCCGTTAGTCGCTTAGAGACGATTAAGCTGAAGTTTAATAGAATTATTGAAACACTGTTAAACTAATGTAATCAGCGGTTATAGGAAATTGATGCAAATGAATTTTTTTAATACCATTGTCGATTACTAATATTATAATGGTAGTAGTTATTAAAGTAACTCTGTCTGTAGGCTTTCACGACTGAAAAAATTGGACTAATATGAATTTCATTTAGTACATACATAGTTAAGAACTTGAAATACGTGACAAAGGTTATATTTTATTGGAATCTAAAGTTTTAAAGTGGAGGATGAAAGTTTGTATGGGGATATCGGGTGTGAAACCACGAGAGACAGCTAGACCTACAAATATGTATTTAAAATTATAGCGAAGTTTTATCAGCATCACTGTTAGTATGGCTGATTAAACGCTGGATTAACATATACGCTATTTTTGATCCCAGTTTTGTAATAGATATAAGTAAATCGCAAGCCGCAGCTAGTCATACCTACTGCACAACTTGATAAAAAAAAACCTATTGTATAAAAAACAAAAGTTCACAAACAAATTAAATACGTTGTGTATTTTTAGACTTAGGTAGTTTGAATATACTTGGATTTTAAATATTCTTAGTAAATTTTATAATATGCTATGTTATGATTGAAACCAACATAATGATCATATTAATATTATTTTTATTAAACATAATCTATGGTTATTATATACGCAGGTCAATAACCTCGAGACACATTTAACTGCATGTGACATTGTTTTGCAACCGCAATAAAAAATTAAGCAACTTTTACATTTCTAAGCGAGCTAAGGTATAATACTGATGATTCAGTTGTAAGTAAATGTTATGTAGGTTTTGCATTTTAATCCAAATAAATAGTATAGTATGTGTATTTATTATTCATTTATTATCTTGTGTATCTATGTGAAATATAATAACAAGTACTTATATACCTATCTTTAGGTATTTATTTAGAAAAATAACATGTCTGAATAAAATATGGGTTGGAGATTTTCCTACTAATGAAGGTCTGGCTTGTGAAGGCTTAATATGCTAATATGTAAAACTGAAGAGTTTATTTATACGCGGTAATCAAACTGCATGCCAGTTATCAGAAATTATGTTATTTGTTTATAATTTATTCATATAACGTGACGCTAAAGTCTCTAATTATGATAAGAATAGTCATTACATAAAGCATAAAAATAAAAGCTAGATTACTTTCACAGATTTATAACATGCACGCCATTCAGCATAGCGCAATCACCATAAAACCATCCTTAGACTTCAACGAACATTTATAAAAATACTAATCAAATTGATCAGACGTTATGCAGATGAGTTAAGCCGTAACCATCACATTTTGCCATTCATTTTTATAGATATTATTCATTTCATATGCGAATGTTATATACTTATCACTATCAGTACTATTACGTCAACACGGTTGTTACGGGATCATTAGCAGTCCATTGTTTTGTGATGTGAGCAGCAATTGAGGTAGAATGTGCCCTGCCATTGAGCACCGTAACCCCGCGTCTGTCTGACCACACGTTGATTGAGCCCTTGTTGCGAAACCATTAATCACTTAACTGTTCTACACTAAATAAAGATTCAAGATATTAAGCGATACATTTACCACATATTGGGATTTAAAATAATAATTATGTAGTTAATATATTTGCTAGATTTACCTCTTAAATGTGTCCTACACTCCCTAACTACCTATTGAATGCAGAACTTCATAATTTACTAGCTGCGACCCGCGAGTTTACACGAGTAGTTCCCGTTCCTAGGATATAAAGTATCCTATGTGCTAATCTAGGGTATCACATATCTGCATACCCAATTTCAACTAAATCGGTTCTGCCGTTTTGCGTGAAAGAATAACAAACATACATTCTCAGAAACTTTCACATTAATAATATTAGTAGGATTTACATACAAACCTCGACACTTGCTTGGTAATACAAATATTAAATAGAATTAGTAGCACCTAATTTAATGATAATCTGGCGTGTTTTTCGTTAAGCATCAGTCTGGTGTCGATAAGTAGGCATTACTCACGGTCATTGAGGATTATGTCTTAATACCTCGAAACCTACACTTGCTTCTTAATTAACTTTAGCTTATTTAACACGCTACAAATGACGTAAATAGCATTAATAGTCTTTGGTATTTAAAACGTTATTTATATTTATAATATACTGTTGCCCGCGACTCCGTCCGCGTGAACTTTCATACACACTTTAATTCGCAATTATAATATTAGTATGGATTAGATACAGTCGAAAATTACGCGATTTTAAACAACGAGACGAAATTTTCACATTAATTATTGGTGTCGTTTAATAGTTTAAACAGACCTTTCATTGTATCTTTTTCCTATAAATGAAAATTCGTAAGTCAAATTATTTCTACTAACATGCACAACTCATTTATACTGCACTAAGAGTAAAAGAAAAGTACATTAAAATTTTAAAGTAACTCTTAAGACATCTTCTATACTATGTTTATTGTTTATACCTAATAGTAGTTTCAATCTTCAATAAGTTAGAAACACATGCTCATGGCACATATACACCGATCCTGAGTAAGTATATAGATCTTTGATTATAATAAAGTTCGTTCATTCAATTATTATTTATATTTAGTTGTACAGTTAGGCAGCGACAATGTATTGCGCAGTTGAAGCTCATTAGGCATCAGGTAACAATAACAATGTATCAATACAGTCGGTGTAATCGAGTTACACTCCCAAGGTGAAGATTTCATAACATCGGAATCCTATATACCTAATCAATGGCTATTATTCAGTTTCTCATAACTTTTATGAATACAATACTTACTTTGCCCTGCGAAATACTTTACTTCCCGTTCGCTTGGCAATATCTACCAGTATAAAATACCTCTGAAATAAAACGTCTCCTCAGTTCCTGTTCACCCCAGATTATAAACTATCTATATCAAGTTTTAGTTATTCATATCCATTTAGTAGTTCTTGTGAGATTTTGTAACAATTAATTCATGCTTACATTTTAGAACCTCATCTCTCAAAATTTTCTCTTATTTTTTCGACGGAATGATATCCAACCTCTATTGTCAGTAAAATAATACTATAATTCAACATAAATTCTAAAACGTGGCAATTTTCAAATGTTATAGGTATTGTTATGTAAAGAAAATGAGGGCGCAGTGGCCGAGTTGTTCTTTCCGGAAGATCAGACGAAGAATTGTCACGTCAGATGGATTGCAAAAACTATATTATTTTTAAAATCAGTTACTAGGCAAGACCTATATGTAAAAACGTAGAGAATAGTTTTTTTAAAAGTATAATAACTAATTATAATTCAAACGTAACAGAGACTAACTTATGTTTAAATAAAGTAATAACTTATTCAGCTTTTCCTAGGGCACCTGACCGGATGTCTGATAGATATTTGATTCTATCCCAACTCTAGCCAGACAAAACAACCTTATCACATCCTTCCTGGTAATGCAGATTTATTTACACTGCGACAACCTGCAGGTAAATTTCTAATCATTATTTACAATTTGTGTTTTTATTATAAACAAATATATGATTATACATTCATATGGAAGTAACTAAATATAATACCAACTTATAATTTAAAAAATGGTGAATCATCAACATCGAATTGAACTTTATTTTATTGTACAGGCTATTCGTTTGATTTCTGATTCGTAATATATCGCAGCAAACTAAGCAGTTGCTTACAGCTTAAACTTAACATGACCAGAACCCTACTGAAAGTGGACGTATACTATGACTTTCTATGTTTGAAGCGAATAAAGACATTTTGGACATAGTCATCATGACCTACTGAATGTAGATGGTTAGTTTTACTTTCTAAATTTGAAGATACAAAATCTCACCCACAAAAATTGTGCGCGAATCAAATATCTCGAAGTTGATTTAGTTGGGTCGGGAATGGTGAAATTTTCAGGTTTATACATCGGAGGCAGGTGGCGTAGTAATAGCATGTGCCGGTTCGTTTGCCGACAATCGCGTTTGTGGTGGCACCCCGCGGCGCACACCCGTCTCGAATTCAACCTAGCCGACTGATCAAAGATCAGAAGAATTTCATTTTTCGAAAAAATTACTTAAATTATTGTTTAATGTTATTAGTAAAACTAGTTTTATTCTTATAATCAAGAACTTGATGGAACGCGATACTTTTTTATTTTCGAATTAATTAACATTTTTTAAGGTAGGCACACGAAATTGAGATAAGAACTGTTCTCTTCACCTAACGTAGCTTAACATAACAGTTAAAAGACATAATCGTATCACGCAACCGTCGGGAACAATCTTCAAGGGATACTTGATAATTATTTATTTACCTTAATTACCCTGTCATTCGATAAGTTGCACTGAAGATCATGTACTTAATTGTCATACACATAACAATAGCATAAAATGAACGAATACTTCGCTCAATGACATTCTTAGTATCATAAAGCAGACGATAATCCAAAAAATGAAAAAGGGCACGGGTATTATCCAAAGAATCCTACAAATAAAATTTCAATTACGGGAAAGAAATGAAATGACATATTCGGTTTGCACAAATCCTTAAAACGTCATCCTGATATCCATTACATGTCTATTAAATCTTACGACATATTTGTAGGGCTCAGTCAGCAGAGATTCCCCTCGCAAACACGGCGCCGATTACGGGCTCGGCCGACTGGAGTAAACGAATATAAAACACATGCGGGAAGACGAATGCAAAATGTACTTGTCAAGTTTTGCATAAGTAAACACCAGGTTTACCCCTTGCTGTGGCGAAATGCCTCAGCCCGCGAGTCTCCTGCCGTCGGATGATTGTCTACGCTATTTGCTCATTCATTATTGACTATTTATTTATAAGTATTGTTTTATAGTAAAAAGGACTTACGAGGAGGCGAGCCACCTAAAGGAAAATTGTAACCATTGCCGCTCGTAGACCTTGACAGGTGGGTTGCCGTATACTTATTATAGTAATACTTACATTGTTACATTAATGTGTTAAAAAAATTTAAATAATATAGGTCCTTATTTAATAAGAATATACTATACCGCAGCACGCTTTTGATAGAAATTGCAAACATATTTCTTAATTTCACCCAATATAATATTATACTGAGATAAGTATAATCTATCTTTAACTCTTAAAAAACTGCATTAGTCTTTGTAGCGTGAGTAACCTTAAGATAATATTTAAGAAACTTTTCCCCGAGTCTTGAGGTTGATCACCTTTGAAGTCGAACAAAACTTCCTTCCATAAAGTATTACTATCAACAAACAGCACGTGTATTCACCGAAACCTGACCTACAGAGCTAATTTGAAGGACATCAAGAAAAGGAGAGTAACCTGACGTAGCGACAAGCAAAGTGATGAGTCGCGGCCGACGCAGCCCGCTCAAGGAACCTATCGATTGTCAATAGTGCCTAGTTAGCGATTTGGCGACCCGCGCCTCCCTCACGCCTTCTCGTGGCTCGTACTACTACTCCTGAGTCCCGCCGCCCGACTAAAGCTATCGCAAATTTAATTAAGCCATATTTTTTGTTCATATTCATCGATGATTTTTTGCTTTACTCAATTTTAATATCTAGATTTCGTACAGTAAATTTACATATGTATTTGAACTTATTAACAATTTACTTAAGCGTTTTTTGGGTCAGCCGTATAGCAAAAAAACAATAATTTTCTGTATGCCAAGTTCTATCGTCATATTTACTAAGAATTTATTAAGCTCTTAACTCAATTCAATTCAATTTATGCTACATTGAGCGTATTTAAACAAGAACGTAATGAACTAATTATACGCGTACCTATATATACTAAGAATATAAAAAGATACTCGTCATAAGTTGTGTAGATGCGTAAAAAAATGGATACTTTAACTAAGTTTAGATTAACTATTATGTATTAAAAAGAAAGTATTCATTATTGTATTGAAAGCAACTCTGTTTAATAAAATAATAAATAATAGTCACAATTTATTGACTAATATTACAGAGTTGCTTTTATTCTTTATTTTATAATTAAAATAAATAATAAAGCAAAGAAAATCTAAAGCAATGACTACGTAAAAGGGTCGACCTACTGCGGAGAGTATCGACCGCGGGCGACCCTGCCGAGCTGGCATACTGCTGCCTCAGCTCCGAGTAAGCGCTCCCGGTCTACACTCTACACTCTACATCATCAGCCCTTTTTATACTTTCCACGCCGAATAACAGGTGGCTGGAAGTAAACATTACGAGTACAATGCTTCAGTCGGTCCTGGACTATGCATTTTGGTTACTACTTACATTTATCTGTGGAATATTTGTGATCTAGTTTAGTACTGGTTAGTATTAAAAATAATAATAAACTCTTTACACTTAAACGGGGACAATAATATCATGACCACAAGGAGTGATCTCTTCTAAACAATCTGTGACCCAGGAATAGATGTAGAGTAAGCAAAGCGGTGTAAATAGAAACTGCATTCAACCTTTTTTCTTGGAAATATTTTTCAAAATCGTAATTTTTTTTTACATATGTATCATATGTATGTATCTACTTTCAAAATTGATTTTAGAATTTATTTTTTTTAGCTCTACCTAAATAAAATATGCACATCAAGAGCGAATTGATAGATCTATACAATGAGATGATAAGTATTATTTAATAATAGAATTTAAGTCGAAAAATGGAAAGTAGAGTGGATTCATGACGTCACTGTTGGCAGCCGACCTTGCCACTAGAAAAATGTGCCGCGTCGCCGCAGCCGAGGTCTGCTTGCTCATCACAACTCACAGCCCGGCCATCGCTCCCTTACTGTCTACTCTACAAGACTACACCACACTGATACTAACAGTTAACACTTTTGTTTATCACCCTGTATCTCATGGTTTTGGTCAATCACTGTCTCTTTACAGAGCCATTAAACTACATTACATTGACATTTACTTTGACAGTTAATTGTTTCTGGGGCAAAATTATAAATCAAGGGAAATTGTTTTCATTTTAATTTCAAATTGTTATCTTATGGGTTCCTTTATTTTCGCTTTTAAACTTTAATTATTATGTTAAAAGAACGGAAACTGGAATGTAGAATCAATATTTTTTTACTTGCATAAAATAGTACTGTTTGAAAACTTGTCTATTATAATTGTCGGTATAATTTTATAAAATAAATTGTACTATAATTTTCGGCTTATTAAAGTTCTTATAATTTCTTAAAGTACAAACGTAGCTAAATGAAAGAAATATAGAAAATCCTCTCTTATATACCATAAAATTTATTAAACTTTAAACTATATTAACCACATTTGTACAAAAATAAAAATCAAAAAATGTATGCGCCAAAATAAAATCAGAATAATTGTGTAATTTATTATTGTGATGTACGCCTACAAAATGGACCATTATGTCTCTGGACCCGCAGTAACAATGCCTATAATTCTTCGAGACTTCATTAACAGGCTTCCATTTGCATGACAGCCTCAACTTATGTACAACTACGGCTTATAATAAGCGCTCTGTAGATAAGAAGAGCAACGCATGGACGTAGAAACAGCCTGAAATGCCGCGTCTGTAATTCAGTTGAGAGAGACATCGGTAAAGCACTCTGAACTCTAATACAAGGTAAGAGAAATGCTGTCTGCTTTTCGTAGCTGAAATTCAGTGCAAGTCGGTCGTCGGTGGGTTGCAATCTTTTCCTCTCGCTCTGTCGGGGCGTGGCGCCGGCGGACACGCCTTCTCTCTCCCACTATGAAGGCTCGCTAGGTCGTTGCTATAAACGATTTTACATACAAATATACACTGTATATACTCTAAATTCTGTATTTCATATCTGCACTGAAATGCTCTATGATTAGAGCAAGTTATTTTTTCACGTTAATAAACTTTTCAATTAATGTCACTTAGATTATAAGCAATATTCTTTGTCAACATAATTATTGCCATTAACATAGGTATAGGTATTGAAATATCGATACAACCAATGTTCAATATAATAAACATATTATGAGGTGTTAAATAAAAGTGTTCCCTGAACATTCCATTGTGCATACATTGTTGGTAGGTAGTTAATTACAAAAGTAAGCATAAATCTATGGCCGCGTCGTTATCAAAAGAACACGACACGTTCACCGGTTCTTATAACATAACGTTTCAAGTTACAATTTATATGTAACTTTGTCGGTACATTACTGTATTGTAGTGAAACCTGCAACAATGTTTGATTAAATTTGTGATAGAACTATCTTCTTTTTATAATACTAATAACAACAATTAATGCTGTTGTAAAAGTACTGGAAACAATTAACTTATACCTTAAAAACCTATACCATGGGAACCTTTCCATATATTTTTTAAGTAAGACTATACTAGTGCCGTAACGAAATAATTATCGCCACCCATTAGCATTTACTAAACATGACATAGATACTCAATGCGATGTGATGTTTTGCTGCTATTTATTATATTATTATTAAGGACTTATTGGTTTGAAAACACCGCATGAGGAACATTCTGAGTGACAGATGGCAAGAAATGATCTTAGTTTTTAAGTGATTTCTCTTCATTAAATTAAAATGCATTTATCTTAATATTGAACACAAGGGACATAAACTTCTTTTATTATAAACTAGCCGGCCCAACGCGACGTCATTCACGCTATCCTACCCGAAATTTTTACCCTGCACCTATCTTTGTTTTTCTGCTTAAAAACTATCCTCGTATATCCAGGATTACTCTTAAAAAGTAACTAAGTAAATCGGTTCTGCCGATAACGAGTTATGCGCTTACCAACACATTTTGCGATCTATTTTTATATTATAGATGTAGCAAATAACAAACAAAAACACAAATTGATATGGTCCGACATGACTTTTTCACGCTGTACCTATCCTCTACTTAAGAACCATCCTCATGAAGTACAAAGGTCTATTCAAAAGAAGAGATCACGGTATCGATTCAGCTGTTATCGAGTTATTACTCAACACTCTCTCTCTTCTCTCACTTAGTAAAACATTTGGCAATTCATTTTTATATTAAAGAAAGTTATTATGCATTGTAAAGTTTTAATGTTACAGTATAAAAGAAGAGTTACATTTTGACTATATTAAATCAGCCCTTTCAAGTGTATTCATAGAGCTCCGAAATAAAAAGAAAACATCATACTGATACTTAGATAGAAAAAAGCGTAATACATCGTTTATTTTAATATTGGTCGAATAAAGTAAAATACTCAATAAATTTAAATAAAAACTGTTTAAGATTACGAAAAAATACCTACCTGGTTATGAAAACACCCCCCCCCAACTTGTTCTTGCCTTGTCGTGGCGGGGGGGCTTAGTACCCATGAAGCCTGTGACTCACTCAATGAGTCATGTGGCTTCATGCGCGGAAGCTAAATAGAACAAACGGTGGGGCCGCATCCGGTATCCCTCTCTTTTAAGAGAGAGAGCTGGAGTGCGGCCAGTGGAGTGTGTGGCGCGCGTAGGAGGCCCACTGCGCTGCACGAGGGAGCCATTGCCGTCCTGCAAAGGATGGCAATGTGTAGGGTTGGGTCGGGAGGCGAAGCCAGACCTGGAGCGGCTCGTGGGCGTCGGGCTGCGAAGGTCGTGGTCGTCTCTCTATTGACTCGACGATGAGGCAGGGGCGTAGCGGCATGCCGGTCTACAGTCAGCCGAGTAGGGGTCTGATGGTTGAGGTACTGTTCTGGGGACGTATCTCCCCCTCCATAGGCTCTTGCGATGGTTGTGGTCTGCCTTTATGTTCCGGGCGGACCACTACGGAGGAGGAGCGTGATGGCTGCTCCCGCTGTCACGTTCCAGTGGAGGGGCCGCAGCGATGCGGCCAGCACTGGCAGGTTCACGGACGAATGTTTTTGACGCGCTCGTGTGCCCGCCCTGGTGTGTGGAGGAATGTCGATGGGGTTTAGTCGGTAGGGTGCGGCGCCGACGTACGTTGCACGACACTGACACACCATACTGAATGTCGTCCATGTAGCTCCCAGGATGCGTGGACGGGTGTCCTTAGCCCGGATTCCCCATCTTTAAAAAAAAAAAAAAAAAAATGGTTATGAAAACACGAGAAATACCACTGGACTACAAGCACTACTAAAAGTTTACTATTTATTACGTATTTATATAAGCAACGCAAGCATCCTGTCAAACTTCATCAAACTCGGTCCAGTATTTTAGCCGTTAAAGTGGGCGGATATATCAAAAGTAATCTATCGGCTCTGTACAAAGTTATGTTAGTAATAACTATAAATGATTTTTTTTAATAGCATAATTATACTACGCACAGACTAAAGGGACGGATGGATGGTATAAATCTATAATAGGTATAACAAATTGTGGCACAATGCGTTGCACGAGGTGTAATCACCCAGTGCCAGTCTGGACGTAACAACCTGAATGGTTGTGAAAGAACTCGGCCTGCTCTCATGACGTAGCCCTGAACGGTGGTCTGTCCACTGTTCGGCTTTGGGGTGGCGTGAATTTATTCACGTCGCCTGGCGTGGTGAGGCCTTTGCGGCCACTTTGCTATCGGCCCGGCAACGGGCGGCCGCTGGCGGGGTTACGGAAGAGTCTGCAAGGGTACCCGTGACCCCGTCATGAAGCGGTTTGGTGGAGTAAGTGGGGTTTTAGTCAGTAAAAGTCCGACATAACCTACAGTCCAACCCCGAGGGCTATAGGTACGCATGAGCATTTTCCCACTATAAAAATAAAAAAAAACAAACAACTAAATTAACAAATTCTCATAAGATAGATTGTTACCATCTATAAGTCATTGTACTCGTTTCAAGACTAACACTCACACAATAAATGGTTATTTTCCATGTTAATTTGAAAAATAATAAGCTATACCTATACTTCACTTTGGGCGTGTTAAGGACTTGGGAATCCTTAAACTGTTGCTCTGTTTATTTCAGGAGCTCGGTAACATATGGA
Source organism: Eurema hecabe (assembly GCA_026213755.1). Classification (NCBI taxonomy): domain Eukaryota; kingdom Metazoa; phylum Arthropoda; class Insecta; order Lepidoptera; family Pieridae; genus Terias; species Terias hecabe. The sequence continues at coordinate 4,897,872 of JADANM010006787.1, read as the reverse complement.
TTTGAAATTCGAGAAAAATTACATATAAAATTAAACATAATTTTATATGTAATTTTTCTTAAAATATTTTTTTATTAAGTCAAAAAAACCTGTAACTGAATTAACCTGAAACTGAAAATAATGGAATGTTTTCTTGGATATATAAATATTTACATATCGTTAATATTTATAAGTAACGCATGTGTAAAGTAATTGTATCTAACCCCTAACATATAGCATATACAATAGAGAAACTTTTAGCCAAAATAATATATATTTTTAAATCTATAATATAACTTAACCCAGGAAACACTCATCATTTGGTTTATAAGTTTATGGCCGTAGAGGGTTTGTATTTAATTTTTATTTTCTTTACAGTATTGAGAAAGAAGGTAGAACAAAAAGTATAAATATAAAACTCGATATCGTTGATAAAGATATGATAAAGTTGAGAAACGAAGAATTCAAAACGATTAACTTCTTCAAGAAAATTGTGTTTCAAATCTTAATAAAACCTTTTTTGAATTTACCACTTTCAATAACTTATCATTATTGTAGTACTTACTTTTATTGTAGTTCCATACCTAGACGGCATTATTTAATCGGTCTTCAACAACATAGTAACAACATTATTTTCTAAGTTTCTTAGCTTATTTCAAGGGTATGAACGAATTAATCGAAGAGAGATATATATAAAAGAATTTGCTCTTGACAATATACCTGCTTACTTTAATGTAACAGCAGTATCATTTTACATAATATTTATTTTAAAATAAACGCCCTCCTTATATGAAAGTTCGGTGCTCTTGTTAAATTGAGATGCACTTAAACTTAAAACATACACATGTACCTATGTTGGAAATCGTCAACTAGACGAACGTTTAACCATTCGCGTTCTACCAGTTATCAAGAACTTTAGCGTAATTTTGAAAGGCCTTTATCACCTCAGGGTAGTAAAGCTTCATAATGTTGATAGAGTTCAAATCGGTTCAGGAGTTTCCTGGGTTAGTCAATAATAAAAAACAAACATTCCAATACTTATTTTTTTGATATCAAGTAAAGATAAACAGATAATGGTCTTAAACATAAGTAGGTAGTAACGTGAAACATTTTGCTGAAGCACCTACCATCTGTTACCGCGACCTCAATATATTGCAACTCTTGAGCAATCGCCGATTATTGCAAATTTGCAGAATCAGCATCTATAAGTCATTGTACTCGTTTCAAGACTAACACTCACACAATAAATGGTTATTTTCCATGTTAATTTTAAAAATAATAAGCTATACCTATACTTTACTTTGGGCGTGTTAACTACTTGGGAATCCTTAAACTGTTGATCTATTTATTTCAGGAGCTCGCTTATATATGGATTTGAAATTCTAGACCCTAAATTCAGAGCCGCAATTTAAAAGAAAAAACGTAAAAACTTAAGAAACTGCCTTCTAATAATAATACCATGATGATTCAAAAGTGTTAATATAACGCGTATAAAGATATATATGAATTGAATTTTAAAATTAATTTGAATTTACAAACTCACGGCCAAATACACATACGCAAATCAAATTTAAGCACACCTCAAATCTAGTAATTTTGATTGTTTTGTATGGCGAAATTCGACCTTAGATTTCGAGTTTGTTTAAGTAGTAATAATAAATTAAGAATAACGTTTCAGTGTTGCGGTATATGTAATCAAAAATAATTAATATAAAAAAATGCTTTATTATATTTGTTAGAATATTACACATAATTCTTGTTGTTACAGTTGAATCCGTTTATTCAGACTTGAATATTAATTAAATACAAACAAAACTATAAACCGTTGTTAAGGTAAAAAAGGTTTTAATAATGGGGAAGTGGAATTTTGTAAAATACTTTTCTTGGTGACCAATTTTTGAGATACGAAGACAAACAAACGTACTTAGGTAGAAAAATGTGTCTGCTTAATAAAACTACGTGAAGCTTGCAAAAATAATAGCTAAAATAATAGCATGTTTTGGAAGTAATGTATGAAAAATATGCTTAAGCTTAAATTTACAAATATTTAAATATACAATCAATAGGAAATGTAAAAATATTTTAACTATGTAATTGCTTTTAGTCATTAGTGCTGTATAGAACAAATAATGATATATTATGAACCAATTTCAAGAGTAGCTTGTTATTCGCTAATTTTTCATCCTTTTAATTTATTAAAATATGAATTTTGTTATGATAATTAATTATTTATCTGTCTCTTGAGAATTCAGATTATGTAAAAGATGCTATGCGCATCTGGAGTTGAAAAATTTATACGTTCCAAACCTGAAGGCAAACGTGCAAATATTTTACAAGATTAAAATAAAAGTCTTGTCTTATATAATCTTTTATTAGGAAAACAGAAATCCTATGATAGTAATTATATTATTCATGTAAGTAGATCTATTTACAGTTAATTAATTATCTGATTTATCAGTTGAGAGTCATTGAACTTATGTTTTATTAATACACAAATTTATAATATAACGAAGCTATATGCGTATATAATTACGACACAACCATACATCTTTTAACACGGTGTATAATAGCCAACTCTATCGAATCCCACGGCCACATTGTTCCACCAATAATAAAAAAACTATAAAAACTGGAACTGATTATTATAATTCAACCTCAAACTTAACAAAAGCACGAACAGTCCGAAAAGAGCTCAGTAGCGTTGCCAAGCGCAGGCCGAGGAGGAGGCGGAGGCGGCGGCGGAGGCCCGCGGCGCCGCGCCCTGCCGTCACAGCTCCGAGAAGAACTCCGGCGACGAGTGCGGCGTGGGCGGCGCGTGCCCGCCGTGCTGCGGCACCGCGTGCTGCGGCACCGCCTGCTCGCGCCCCAGCAGCGACAGCCGCTGCTTCAGCACGTCGCGCTCGTGCGTCACGCGCGCCACCTGCAGCTGCAGCAGGTGCAGCTCGTCTTGCAGGGACCGATTCGCCAGCTCCAACTCTTGACGCTGCTGTAGCCGTTTGCTCCGACAATTTTGTGCATATCCTCTATTTTTCAGGGTGCGACGTTTCTGTTTCAGTCGCGTTACATCTTCTCGGGGAAATCCATGAAGTCGTTTGTTGAGCTCTCGAACGCTCAGAGTCATGAGCAAATCGTCGCTTATCAGGTCGTCCCCACAAGAGGAAGGTTGATAGGAAGGATGGGGCCCTGTCCGCGGCGAGAGAGCGGAACATGAGCTGGCCGGACGCAACCCAACTTGTTGCACATGATGATCATCTCTCCACTCTCGGCGATCCCACTCCTCGAAATTACCACAAGGAACGGTACGCATATCGAGAGGTTCTCTCATATGCGGCAACCATAGCACGTCATCCACTGGCGCCGCGCGACACGGACTGCGTCCTACCGGAGGAGCGGGAGGCGTTTCGGGTGGTGTGCTGGGGTCGACCGCGATAGCGACGTGAGGTTGAGGGTAAGGGCCCGCATCAGGCCACTGACGGCAGGCGCGCGCGCACGCGGGCAGTGCATCCACTAGATCGTGCCATCCGGATCTTAAAGGTTCGCGTTTCACAAGGTGGTGATCCTCAAGGTGGTCGAGCTCGAAATTTTGCACGTACTCGTCGGCGAGCTGGTCCTCATCTGCATCACGATGTGGCTGTGGGGTCAGCGTCTGCATGGCACTCGACTGAGGGCAGTCGATGAGCGCGTGTTCTACCATGAAAGCGTTCGGGGCGCGCGCCGGCCGGAAACTAACTGCCGCCGCTAAGCAGGGCGGCGCGAGACTCCGCCCTGTAACCCAATGACGTCGTGCGACGCGCGCACTGCTTACTACAGCCTTATTATCGCAGATATAAGTCCGCGCTCAGTAAGACATCACAATATAAACACAACATATTTACAACTACACGTACACTTGTAACCTGGCCACATAACATTATGTACATGTAGTACATGATATATAGGTAACTACAGATACGCAATTGCTTTTAATCTCATATCTATGCTAGTTATATGCTATCGGTTCATTAGATAATTAATTTTAGACTTTATAGCTCAGTGATTCTGCATATAAACAAGTAACGTAATTAATGCGTCATTATAAAATCATTCTTATTTTTGATTTTTATAAAATAGTTCGTTTGTAATGTTTAACTTCTACATAGATATAATTGCGATTCTTAATGCAAAAGATATTTAATGCTGACCTAAGTATAAACTAAATGAATAGTAAGTATGGACACTAAAAACGCTGTAAATACCTATTACAATATACAAATAAGCGAAGCTTCTTATTATAAATTATATTAGAACTAAATTGGTATGACTCTTCAATCTTCATAGCATAGGTATTCCTCATAGATATTTTTGCTCTCAGTTTTGGAATGTTTTCATCAATAAATAAAATCTTTATCCGATACCAAAACTGATATAAAAATAAGATCCTATATGCCTTGACTAAAATTATAATGATATTTCTTCTACTGTTTGGATTTAGATGAGGCCAGTATTTATTGCATCGTTTAGTTAAATTGGAAATATGAATTTATACTCAATCCGATTATTCACATGTATCGCAATTCTTCTATTTTTAAATTTGTCCACAAAAGGATAATTAAAAAATTATGTGTAACCTACGTAAAAAAACATCTTTTCCACCTATCTTCTAACATTGTTATCTACTTTATTTAATTGGGTATTCTGTTATTTTTGAACCGATTCTACTATCAGAACGCCAGCAACGCCTGGCGAGCTACGCCAGAGGAAGGAAATTTAAAACACCATATTTAAAATACTAATATATTCATCTTTACTTACTTATAAGTAAACTCAGTAAGTACCTACTTACTCTTAGTAAGTAAGAAAGGAAGAACTTTACCTTTGTACTTAACTAACATGAAAAAAATAATTTAGGTAAAATGAAAAAAAATCAGTACTTAATATAAACAGATACCAAATTGTAAATAAGTCATTTTTGTCTACGTAATATATTTAAATAGTTCTTTCCACGTTTTTAATTAAAAACTTTTTCACATTACGAAACTTCTTATCAATGAAGGCCCTAGAATGGCCCTTTAATAATTATTATTTTGCTCAAATAATAAATATATTATTTCATGGTTTTCTTTATATGGTAGCTTGCTTTAAAATTATTACTGCAATCAATTTAGAAAAAGAAAGTAGTAAAATATTATTTATTTTTAAAAGCTTTTTAATGCGCAATGTTTTTTTTTAATATTTATAATTTATTCCGGACAAACTAATTTAGAGTATGAAGTTATGGAACCAAGGCTATCTGCTTAGTTATTTCAATTATACGGCTAACAGTGTACTTTGCCCAGTGATTTCACGGTTCGACAATCACGAGGGGTTAACAAGTCAGCGTAATCCCGAATTACATTTAATCACCGACCTCTTCCTGCCACTCTAAAACATTTAACCCTTTCCTATTATGCTTAAATAATTGAAGGACTCCCCAATCATAGTTAAACAATAGATCACGTCATTATTATACCAAAAATAAGAAGAAAGAAACAATTAGGTCTGTAGATACCGAAATTTAACTATTTACTTTTTACTTTATTGGGTCAAATTATTAATTAATTATTTTTCAATACATAAAAAAATTAAAAAGTAAAAAAACTACCATTATTAAAAATGTAACTAATGATGTCTAAGGAAATAAGTAAGCACATAAGTTTTACTAATATTATAATTATTTAAAAATTCACTTGGATTTTTTTTCAGATAACCTAGTATTAAAATGCCATTATAGGTACAAATAAATATTAGGTATAGGGTTGACGCATTTTTATTATTCTAGCTTTACCACCTTACGTAACTTTCTATTCTTTTATAAAATATCAAGGATATTCGTGGAAATATTTATCCAGAACTTAAACACACTAACAAGCTTTGATTGAGTTAAAAGCGTAGATATGGAAACGGATAGGGTTGCGCGGCGCGCTGACGCAGCCTGTGCTGTTTGCTCGCGGTCAACATTGTTAGCAGGTCTCCTCTCGGCTCTCACCCACAAATGTTATTACATGATTAACTCTCACCCAACACGTTCGGATCAGATCCCAATGTTTGACCGCCTTTGTTAATTATCTGCTCATAATGGAATGCAAAATACGTATTGCAAATATTTAGATTATGATTTTGAACACGCATATTTTTGTAAAAAAATCAAACGTTAATATCAAAATATATTTATTTTAACAAAAAATAAACTGACTTCAAACTAAAAAGCAAAAAATAAATTTGCTTGCACAAAGTTATACGCATTTTTATTCAGCCCCTATATAGAAATGATTTAAGTGTTATATCATTTTTTGAAGACGGTACTGACTTTGAATTTAAATATAAATAGGATGACCATGAAGAACGGTTCAATGTAGTATTAGTATGTATGTAGTATTAGTCACTTTATACTAAGATTTTTTATAAATTAATAGAAACCCCGAAAAATGAATTATAAATTCATACATACAGATTAAAAACAGTTAAAAAACGCTCTAAAATTATGTTCAGTACTTTTATAGTTTAAAATTTAATTTTGCATAATACTTAGTATATAAATTACGGATTGTTGATAAACAATAGGGCATGAGTGTGAGGTGGGCTCAGGTTGATAGCGCTGAGAGGCGCGCTCCCAGAGGCGAAACACGTACGCTCCAGTATCGGCCGCTCTTCATCAATTGATCCACCTCCCCCCATTCCCCGCTCCCCCCCTCTGCCCCTCTCCAAGCTACCCCGACTGTCCTTACCGCTCACTTCTCACGCGGCCGACGATCCTCAACATCGCTAAACGCTATTTTACATAATATTTTTTCATACATACCTACAATTTTCCATACAGATTCTATAACTGAAAAAGTAGCCCTATCTGGCTGTTACGCTTTCAGGACTAAAGCATTTTAAAGACAAACATAAAGACAAACAAATTCGGTATAAGTAACACATACGAGGCACAAAAAGGGGCATATGTTAGTAGCACACATACTCGTATAGTACGAAATAATAGTTTCCTATCACATTTACCTATCCTTAAAAGGCCGGCAACACACTCGTGACAACGCGAGTGCTCATGGGCGGCGCTGATCACTTAACATCAGGTGACGCGCTTGCTCGTTTGCCCCCTACTATATAAAAAAAAAAAAAAACATCTTATACCTAACAATTTCAATATGGATTACTTAGCCTAAGACCGTTAGTATTATCTAGGCAATGTTCGCTAGTGATAACAATGTAAAATGTGATTCTGTTGATATTCTGCATTGACCTTCGAAACGATCAGATTATCGTTCATCAACCTCTGCACATGTCTTTATGCCGAGTCAGAGGTTGCACGCTTAAGTAATTAGTTCGTATTTGTTTTCTATATCCCTGTTAGGTAATCAATCATTATATTCACTTATCTAACAATATAGATAGGTAATAAATACTATGCTAGGTATCACACATTAAATTCTTACTTCTGTACATTCAGTACACTACAAAAGTATATTGACTGACCTAGTTCTATAATTATTCTCCACGAATTTTCAATAACATTTTTTTTTTATTTTAACATTGCAATTTAAGTTATATATTACTTTTCTCAGAAGTTTATATTAAGTTAAATAGCCAAAAAAAATAGGACAAAATAAACAACTCAATCTATCATCATTTTTTATTCAAACATAAAAAATACCATAATTGTTAATAACAAAAATTGACTATAATATATTCATATAAATTCAGCATGACATGCATACGCAACAAACGAGCACATATATTCAGAATATAAATATATTACAAACATTAGTAAACCCTTACTTCGGTTGAAATGTTAATCATTCAAATTCATTCATTTGATTTTCCAATATACAATATGATTAATAATAATATGTATATAAAAATCTGGAATTAGAAAAATTTCTGACAAACTTTTAAAATATAATTAATATGGCATGATTGTATCACATTTTACAATTCATAATTTCATTAGAATCAGTCTCACTTGTACAAAAGATACCTTTCAAATATTTATTAATAAAATAGACAAAAAATTGTATTTTAAAATTCCCACGTGTATTGATTCTGCTTTTAATATTTATTATTGCCGTAGTCATAGCTACTAATCTTCTTAAATAAAATCATCTATAATATCATTTTATTTATATACCTTCCTATTTTTAAGCAATATAAAAAAAGTCGTTTAAATTACAAATTCGACAATAGAACACATTTATATTAGCATCTTTCTATTATATATTTTTATACTTATACATAGTTGAACTTAAATCATCCAAGTTAAATAAAGACAAATTTAATATTCAACACATATATATAACACTTTTTTATACGCTAATTATTATCCTTTAATCATAAGGTATATATTTCTCATCTTTGGACCTAATTGTACAATGTATATCAATATTTGTAAACATATAAAAAATATTTAGGAATATAAATTATATAAAGGTTGCACATTTCACTTTAAAATGATTTTTCCTATCTATGGCAAACTTAAGTGTTCTTAAACAACAGTTAATAATTTACTAATTAAAACAAATGCTAGCACACACCAAATGTTAACAATTTTAGTACTTAATTAATTATTATAAATACGTTGGCAATATAATAACCCTTATATAAAAATATAAAATAATAACAATAAACTAACTACATCAATATTCATTCATTGATGCAATATAAATGCTGTAATTGTAAACTTTTAACAGCCCCTTGTAAATAAAATAAATTCTTATTTCTGTATAACAATCTACATGTTGATTTTATCTTGGTACCTATATACAGGTGTTAAGAAGCTAGTGTCCGATCCGTGAACCTGTTAATATACCGGCAGTAGGTCCTTATATTGTATTATGAATGAATAAAAAACATTTTTTTTTCAATGCAACACTTACATGGGCACACCAACTCACATTCACGTGCTTTATCTACGTCTGAAATATGAGAGAAAGCGAAAAAATTCTTATCAGCTGATAGCGAACATACGGGTCTACGAACTGTAGGTGTGTTGCCAGCATTTAAGATTTGCCTTGAATTTTGGTAAATTTTATACTAAAAACAATCTTTAGAACTTTATTAAACTGTTTGTTTTCGCATATAGATTTTTTTATTTTATTCGAAAATGATTTTAGATAATCTAATAAATAACCCTTCAGGCTCGGAAATAAGTTTCTTAACACTGCATAAAAATTATAAACATATTGCTATTTTCATATATATATGGTGTAATTCCACTTAATTTGTACTATAAAACTCTTAAATGAATAACCCTTAAGACAAATTAGGATTTGAACTACATATTATTAATCTATGTTTCGACATAGCTGTCGATTTTAGCTATTATATATTACCAGATACTCTTAACTTTATTTAGGCGTGAAGTGTGCTAAGGCGTAGTCGTGATAGTACATCATGATCGCGAGAGGCTGCCCCAGTATAAGTGAACTCCACACGATGATGTTTCCCCAGCGAACCCCCAGCTTTCTTTCTACTAACTTTGATATAACTGCGAGCGGAGGTTGGGCCATCATACCAAGGAACGCCCAGATTCTGAACATTTGTAGAGGAACACTTACCTGAAAATAATACGAATAGATTTTAGTTTTGACGTACATAAATATCACAATGTGATTTAAGTGAATAAATTATTTTCATTTTCATTAATAAAGTGGTTCCATATATACATTTACATATATTTGTTATTTGACGACATCTAGTGATAGAAGCGCGAGTTATTATGACAAGCGTTTGTTGAGTACAGTTGTGATATATTTTACTAGATGGCTCTGCATTTTGATGCCTACAATAATTATTACGTATTATATTTTTTTATTATGGTGCAATTTTCTGTAACTACTCTTTTATAGACCAAAGATCAAGGATTAGTTCAATAAATATAATGTTAGTGATTCATAAGTAATATACTGTAGTAATATACTTATTGCAAATTTCATTTATAGAACTTAAAGACAAAAGTTTTATCCACGGGATGCTAGAATAATTTTGCAATGTCCACATTGAGTCCCATTCATATAACCTTATTGAAGATTCTAGAATCTAGAAAGTTTTCAGATTTTTTTGTTGTGGCCCTACAACAACGTAACGAACTAAATTTAACAGTTTTAAGCGATGGGAATTACTCTTTTAATAACACATCTTTGATTACAAATAATAAAAAACCACACTCCTCACCAAGTACTCATGAAAGAAGGCGGATATGAAGAACACCACGATACCAGCGACGCCCTTCCCGTAGCCCAGCTCGGTGATGGGCACGTACACGTGGCGCACGGCCCACACGTGCACGGGCATGTTCCACGTGCTCCAGAACACGGCGATGTTGCGCGCGTTCCACCAGTCGCAGTAGAAGTTGCGGTCCGCGAAGTGCAGCAGCTCGCCCATCAGGTTCAGGAACGAGTGGAACGACAGGTAGAAGAAACACAGCCATATCAAGTGATTCGGCACCTACAGTTTTATAATCGTAACTAATTATGTATTTAATTAAAGAAAATACATTAAAGAAATACATGCATTTGTTAAAAATAAGTATCTAACTACTTCTAATGTGATTTGAAACATGTAATATAATATCAAAGAGTTAAAAGTATTTATTAGACTGTAAAATAGAAATGATAGAAGTATATTCTAATATTATTGAAAACGAAATAAATTTCATTTTGTTTAATTTTCATACTATAACCGACAATAAATAATTTACATTGAAATTTAAAAAGATAGTTGGGTAAAGTTTCTGACACTAGCTAAAAAATAAGATTTTATGAAGGTCAAATTAGCCCATGCTCAAGGTATTCATTTAAATTCTCGGTACAGTATATAAATGTTATTTAAATATATTTTAAGTAAGCAGTACTTTTAAAATTTAAGTGTATATTGCATTAACTACTACAGATCAATAAGGACTTACAGCAAGCTTCAATAATCTCTCAGTGATTCTAATAACATCCATTTTCGAGAAGGGGTCCACTGCATTTGTGACGGACGGTATCATCCATTGTTGGAATAACGCCATAATTAGATTCATACCAAATATTACTTCCACTATCCTCTTGATGAGAAAACGCTTTCTTATGCTGAAAAAATCATTCTGTGTCATCATACGGGCTATATAATTGAACTTTCAATATCGAATAACATGAGATTTAAACATGATTTTTAGATAATCATTTACATGTTGTGTATACATTTAAAAAACTTCTATATTATATTAGACTAATTCAAGATACTAATGGAAATACTAACCGCGTAGTTCGTGGGAAATTTAACTCATAGCATAGGGTAGGTGCAAGCAGGAAATAGAACAGATCTTTAAGAGTCAGGTTATCGGGATACTTTACAATGTTTAATGCAACATCATCGCCTTTTTCATTTTCTGAATTTTCTGGGGACAAAACGTGCAGTTATAACAATGCGTTGGACATGAATTATGTTTCGCACAGCCGAAGGCCCCAAAAAAAACCAAATAGTACTTAAAATTAATTTATTAAAATAAAACTTATAATTAACTAACACCTGTACTTGCTCGATGCAAGCTCGGTTAAGAGTGAATGCAAAATTATATAAAATAAAAATGTGAATTGTTATAATTGGAATTTAGCCGCGTCGGCAATCCGCGTTCTCGTGGGACCCGCCGACACAGCGATCCTTTAGGGTTGCGCAGCCGTAACACATGCCAAAATATTATTGATAATATTTAGTTTTGTTATTTTCACACTTTTAAAGGAAATCGATTTTTTGGTTTTATTAGACTTGTAAAATATATGAACAAGGGATGTTAGTATAACTTTAGTATAAGTTTAACTTTTTTTAATTATTTAACTGCATAAATTTAACTTAAATGCTTATTACCTTTATTAAAATGTTATGATAAGTTAATTTGTTTTATTTCAATTTCAATAGATCAAAAAATATTTATGAAAAAGAAACTAATTTTTGAAGCAACAACACATAAATTCAAAACTAATTTTTAGAATATAAATAGTTCTGAACATAAAAAAATATTAAAAAATACCTGTACCCATATAAACACCCTGATAAGCAACTAGTTTAAAATATGCCTCTTTCTTTAGGTGAAGCTACTTTATAAAGCGAAGCTTTAAAGATTTGTTGACAAAATTTTACAATTTGCATATGACAGGATAATTTACAACATTACCGTCACCTTAGTAAGCACATAAAAATATGGCCATTTTGTAAGCAAGAATATCACTAGTGTATCTATTTATATTAAAAGTCTAAATAAGACCTTTAATATATTTCAGAATTAAATAGTCAAGCTTTAAACAAACTTAGTTTTGTTATAAAGCAGTAAAAGTAAAAAAGCATTTATTATAATTAATTAAGTTAATAGGAGTAAAACATCAAAGCACACACAAGGCAGCAGCGAAAAGTGCTATAAAAACAATTTGCCGATTTATAAAAACGCAACTTACGATCTTGTTCGGCATTAGTTAGTTTATCTGGAAAAGTCAACAAATTATATTTAATTATAAGAGTTTATTCACCGGACAGTAACACAGTCTGGATGTGGTTATAATGCTAAAATTTATTTTAAAGAGTACCTTATAATTTTTTAAAATTTTATACATTGGTACGGCAATTACACTTGGATTCATCTAAAAATGATAACATAAGCTGTAAAAAAAATTTTGATAAAATTTTCTATTTTAGGTACCTTTGTCATTAAATCGAACACTTCTTAAAATACTAACAATAAACGTATAAAATAACATAGCAGAAATCTTACAGGTATTTTAAGCTTATACCTGTAAATTATTATAAACAAATTATGAGTCAATATCATCTACTTAGAGACGATAATAATTACTAAGACAAGGCTATTATTTAAGGTCAAGTCTAAGATATACATAGTAAAGTGCTAGTCCCACTGCGATGTCACATGGAAGGCGAATGCCTTAAATACTGTCGATAAAAACTTGTAGAAAAATGACGTTTTAAATTAAAAAACAAACCTTTGAACATTGGACATTCTCAATGCTTTATCAATAATTTTAAAACATTGATAGGGAATTGAAATAAATTTATTAAAGTATTCGTTTATAATATATTGTTGGAATTGTAATTTAGGGCATAAGATAATTCCTGGAAGGAAATGTTTTACTGACAACATATAAATACCATGACCTTTTTAACATATCAATTTAGGTTGTTTTAAAATAACTTACTCCAGTTGGGCGCAGACAAACTTTGCCGACGTAGAGTCTTCGTTTTCCTCGACTTTGCACTGTTTCGGCACCAGTGGTTCGTTTGGCAATAGCTCCATAGCTTTAGGAATAGTATGAGATATATCATACAAACTGTTGTTATCCCGACTGCAAAATATTACAAAAAAATCTTAGTAATTTTATTTCGAAAGATTATAAATTTTACAGTGATGGCGATTACCAATGGCTTAGTAGTATCAGTTTAGATAACCATTGTACTAATTACAATTAATTTGTATATATGAATGTGAAACCATTCATTATTTATTTTATAATGGAATCGCATGTGTAAAGTGTAAACTATGCGTCATTACAAATTAGTTACCTATGCTAGGTATATTCCTGATTATATTATAAAAGCGAAAACAAAATATTTCGCGTAAGCGTATGAACCGATTTTGATAAAATTTGTTAATCTTGAGTTTGAAAATGGACATATGCCGGAATACTGAAACGCAACTTAAATTTAAGTACAACTTAAACCGTTCCGATTTGACAGTTCGCCAAACAATTCTGTCAAAATTACGAGACCTAATTCGTGCTTAAAGTTAATTGGCGTATGAGTATTTGGCCGATATACACCTATTATAGAAATAAGTAGTTCCACCATTTACAACTTGTGAACAGTTAACCTGATTTTAATGACTTGACGTTTCGTAAGCTCGTTTTACTGCAGGATACTGTATACAACATTAAATATCAAAGAAGGCGGTAGGTATCGTTGCACGGTCTTACGATAAACCTCAGAGCAAAGCTAGTATTACTATATGATCGATTTATTGGCATAACTTTAGTTATTTAATACTAGTTACGAATACTAACCGAAACTAAACTCTTGATTGCTAAGATGAAGAACGATTACCGGCAAACTGATCTCTAGTAGAATATTTATTATTTGCAGTTTGACTCCGAATTTCTCTGAAAGAAACTCCTGAAAAAATCAAAAGCATGATTTGTATGTTTACTATAATTATAGTTAAACACCATATTATATTAAATTGAAAGAAAAAACTGACCGCAGCGATCGCTTTCTCAACCAGCAAACTGATAACAGCCGGTACAACGCTATCTGAAAAAAGATAAAAATATAATTATATTATGATATAGATGCGATAAATTGTTGCTAGGAAATATTTTTAATAATAAGTTAATAACCATTGCATTTTTATTAAATGTATCTATGTCACCGGAAAATAACAAGAACCGCAAATTTATAAATTTCCTAGGAAATTTATAAACCTTCGTAGGATTCTAAACGAGAGATAAATTGTATTATTGTACGACCCCAGTTTCGCAAATTTATCAACTTACTGAACTCACGCGTAAAATAATAAGTATCTAAGCAATAACTCAACGCCATGTGCGCTTTGATTGGTTGAATATCTGTCAACATCAACCAATCAGAGAGCAGTGTGTTATTTCCCGTATTTTAAAAAAGCGTTAAATTAAAAGCTCTTCTGTGATTGGTCGAACCATTTAGAATCTTACGAATGGATATTCTTTTGTTGATAAATTTACCACGAGACGTCGCAAATTGATAAATTTACGAAAAAGTGATCGTAAAATAGTACAATTTATCTTAATAAATTTATAAATTTGCGGTTTTTGTTATTTTTCGGTGACATCTATACACAAATTTCGATACAAAAAGTTAAAACATTTTACGATACCTACAGGTTAATAATATGATGGAAGGGAATTGGTAGTGGTTGCCTTCATTATACCCTGTTAAAACGATAATCCATTCAAATGGGTTGACACGAATCCCATATCTGAAATTTTATTAAATTTTATTTAATTATTTTATAAATTTTATATTACGTAAGTACAGTCAAATACAAAATTATGTTAACACATTTAAAATTAAAAGCCATTTTAACAGTAATATCCCTACTAATATTATAAATGCGAAAGTAACTCTGTGTGTCTGTCTGTCTGTTTGTAATCTATAAATAAGTGTAGTAACGTGAGGACAAAATAGTTATAAATAATTTTCAAAGTATATGTTGTTTGTGTAAATAGACATCTATGTTGCAATGCATCTATATGCAAATAATAATAACAAAATTATAATTTGAAAAACAACACTATGAATTACCATGAGCATTATAAAAAAAATAAATCTATTTTTAAAACACTTTTAGTGCAGTTTGTAGGTCTTTTCATTTTACGAAAGTATAGTAATGGAACTGTTTAATGCCCCATCAACAGGGGTTGAGACTTGCACTAAAAACTAGGTTTCATCGAAAAAATTTCTTTTTGAAGTTCTTAACATCATTTACAATATGTAACGGGTGTAACATACAAGGTTAGCATTTTTTATTCTACAATTAATTAAGTACACACCAAACTTCTGATATTATTATAGAATAAAAAAGTACAGGGCAGGTCTTCAGGGTATTGTGGACAAAACTATTTGTTATAGGCTAAAATCATATTTTTGTTCACAAATTTAGATTTAAATAATTATATTTTAAAAATAATATTTTAACAATATTTTAAAAATAAATTAAGGAATTGTAATATTACTCACTTTACATCATCCAAATGTCTTTAAAAGACATGCAAAAATTATCAACGGTTAATTTATTTATTTTACAGTAGATTATGGTCTAAAACGAAATCTTATTAATAATTTAAATATGAGTTATTAAAAACTACTAAAGTAGGTATGTATTTTTTCTATTAAAATAAATTAAAATTTTAGATGTAAAATTTAAGATACTATATTGTATGCTCATAAATGTATTACCAGAAACAATTGTATTGAAGGCATATAAGTACCCAGAAGGTATATAAGTATAGGTCCACACATTAAAATTTATTAAAAAAGGTACTGTTTCTAAATTAGAGACTTATTAATAATTTGGTAGATGGTTTAAAGAAAATAGCAATAGGTCTTAAAATAAATTTGTCTAGTAACAGAAACTTACTTTAGAAAGTTTTCTAAGCATAAACGTAAACCACCAATAGTCAGCATGAGGAACCCCCAATTTACCAAGCCTGTGAAATTAGTAAACTCTGAACTCCATGAAAATAGTGAATCTCTTGGTTTGTGGCATCTGAAATTATATATTTAAATTTAAAAGGAATATTCTCTTATCGTAGCAACGCAAATCTATTATTTAAATAATTTCGCTCACGGTCTATCAAATTGCAATTTTCGGGCTTTTTGCTCTTTTTCTGTAATTTCTTCTGCGGTAGTAACGCTTTGCGCTCTTCTGTATCGTAATGAGTTATCTTCTAGTTTTCCACTCATTGCAAATACTTAAAAAATATTTAGCGTAGAATATTTAAATAATAATCTTGTTGTAAATAGACCATGTGTCACAATAAACCATTCAAAATTATATATGAAATTAAGATTTATTTTCAAATACCGACTGCGTTAATGAAACTGAGTTTTATGATTGACATTTGACAGCAAAGAGAATGTAATCACTACGTTTTAATTGACAGTTGGGAAAATAAGAATCAACTTATCAGTTATCAACTATAAAGACAAAATATGGAACTTGGAAGGACAAAACTGTCAATACAGTATCAATAATTAAAACTCAACATAAAATACGTCAGTAGATTATTAAGCTCTTCTTCTTCTGTCTTTTGATTGATAGCTATTATCAAGCTTAAAGATTTTCTTAGTTTTTCAATTATTTCGATCAATGTCAAAGAAAAACATTTGATAATTATTTTTCTAGCACTACAGAAGTAATCTGTCCATAGGATTTTTTTTTTTATTTATTATTTTTTATTTATAATTTTGATTCGAACATATAGTCCATAGTACACAAAAAATGAAAATACAACATAAAATCAAGACACATCATCGCACCTGGGCACGCAGGTAACTTATCTATGTACTTTCATAGAGCACGAATTGTCAATGTCGTTAAATTGTCAAATTGAATTGGTAAAAATTATAGAATTTTCTTTTCCTCTTTGTGTCTAAGAAAAGAGGACGTAAAAATGAATAGAAGATCGTAATGTAATGTTTATTACAACTGACACCAAAAAACTGAATGGGAGAAGGTGCTTTTCTTTATAAATATTTGGATAATCATTGAAGATACGACTATGAAGATTTGGACTTCAGAGCACACGTTTAAGTATGTTTAATGTTATGACGCAACAGTGTTTTGCATTATGTTTGTGGCAATACCATTTGATTGATATTCGATTTAATGTGCATTTCTGTTTAAGCCATCCTTGGGAGACGGTTGCACAGGCAGCATGGCGCAAATATCCAAATCCCATGAATCCAGCGGTAATAGGAATTGATGTAGTAGAAAGGAAGGTAGTTGATGGAGTTTTACACACGCACAGACTGGTCAGTTCGAAGTGGTTCTTCCCTAGATGGGCTCAAGCGGTATGGTGTTATTAATAATCTTTGATTAAATTCTCATTTTATTAAATTTTAAAATTGTGTTTCTATTAAAATGGTTATATCTCATGAATACTGTATTTTACGTTTCAACATGTATTGCATTTATATGATATTGTTTATTTACTTGTATTTAAGTAAAGACTCATTTATTTTATATAGCTCATTGGAACGGCCAAAATATGCTATGCAAGTGAAAAGTCGGAAGTGAACCCAAATGAGCGCCAAATGACATTGAAAACATCAAATCTAACATTTTGCCGCTACATTGCTGTTGATGAAACAGTTCGATATACTCCACACCCTACAGATGCATCTAAGACACTTTTGACACAAGAGGCTGTTGTCACTGTTCAGGTAAATGTAAATATAAAACAAATTATTCAGTTTATATTGTTTAGTCTTTGATAAAGATTCTCAAAATGCTTTCTCTATGTTCTGCAAAAAAGCTAAATTAATATTAACAAAAAAAGGTGACCTTTGAAGTAGATATAACTTTTTATCATAACAAATGGACTAAGATAAGCTATCCAGATTATGTATTATATGTTTTACATAAGGAGTGACTTCTTTTTTGAAATTGCTTGCTATACACTATTAATATTAAACAATGGTTTTAAAGAAAAATTAAAGTAATATATTAAACATTATTTAATTTAATATTGCAGGGTGTCCCATTAAGCAGCTACATGGAAGATTTGCTAACAAATAAGATATCTCTTAATGCAGGCAAGGGACGTCAAGCGATTGAATGGGTTATTGGTAAATTTGACAATGAGATCAAAGAACTTGCAAACTCAGCCTGTAAAAGCACAGATGAACTTCTTTCTCAAACAAAAAAGTCCATTGATGATATAACATCTACTGCAAGAAGATCTATGGATGATATATCTTCCAAAGCAAAGAGGTCTCTTGATGATATTGAAAAATTCACCAAAGCTAATGCAAATCAACGGAGCTGAAAAGAGGAGTGATTCCTATTTTGAGGGAGCTGAAACCAGAAGCTTGCTAATAAGTATGGCTTACTCTATAGTCTATATGACTATAACAGCACCCTTATAGACAATATAAAACTATCCATTAAACACTAGTTTCATTGATGTGTATGAATGAGCACTCCTAATTCTAAATAAGTTTTAGTGATGAATGTATTTATTTATAAAAATGTTTGTCATTGTAATTGATTGCTTATGTATATATTATGTTTTGTATCAATGCATTTTTTAAACCATAAATAGCCAAATGTATATAAGCTTAAATATTTTTTTTATATTTGATTATTTACTTAGCTTAAAGAGTTATATGGTAAACTTCATTATAAAATGTTTTGTTTTCCTTCATTAATAAATTTTGGTTATATGCTGCATTTTTGTATTTTTCTTGTACAAGGTATGTAATCATTCAAAATGTTGTGTAAGCTTTCACATAATATTGTCTAGGCCATAAAATTAAAACTGCAGAACAGATTTCAATAATTTGAGATATATAAGATCAATTGTCAAGGTCATTTTCTGGGCACTCATATGCAAAACCATAATATTCAATTCTTTTGCTACCAAGGTCAAATCAATATGACACATTGATTACAATATGGTACCTACATACACATTTGTTTGTCTAACAACATCAATGTTATGATGCCAATGGCTAAAATATGCAATTGGCTCTTTTACCAAATAATGACACACAGTTTTGGGCTTTATTGATATTTTTTTTGCTGTTTGTAATTGAGAGATAATGTATATTTCATTTCAATTAAATACTATTTTAAAGTTATATTCATGTTAATATTGAATATTTAGAGAACACTTTAATTAAAAAAACTGTCACAATGAAATTTCACTGTTTCACTTGGCCATTGTGCTAGAGGTTAAACAACAATAGTTCACTAACTCTTTCTTTAAATCTGATTGGTCTTTATAACAAATATAAAAATATGTATATGATATAAAATTAAATTGGAAACTGGTGAGATAAAACAGTAAATAAAGAGTTAATTTTATATTATTTCATGTACACAATTTGAATTATTATACATTTCAATAAATGACTTGGGTGTACTGCATTGCCCAGGTTTTCCAAGAGTCAAGGTGATATAAGATAAGGGTAGCTTGGGTTGTCTAAATTATGCCTTCAAACCTAAACTAATCTCAATAATGAAAAATTATAGTAGGTACTGAATATATAGTCTATTTTATCTTAATACAAAATATTGACAGTCATACAGGATGCAAAGGTAACCCAGATAGGGTTGAGAGTTGCTATTAAGTCTTAAAAATATAAACCCTCATAACTTTTAACCCTTGTATGTGAAACCTATTTATCAGTTATGCCCTAGGTAAGGCAGTTTAGCTATCCAAATATATCATCTCCACCGAAGGATGCAGGCAGGTAAAATGTTTCATCTGCAGTCCAGCTTAGGTACTTGTTCCAGAAGATGTCATTCCACCATTTGGTACATTAGACACAGATCTATTACTAGCAGCTAAATGAGCTGCTTTCAGTCTTTCCAATTCATTGACCCATGACCGTACATGCTCTAGTCTATGCCATGCCATCTGTAAGACTTTCTGCGATGCATAACCAGACCCCTCATGAGGTTGGCCTGTAGACACTTGAGTAAGATAGTTTATTTGATCACTCAGCTTTGATTCAACTTGACTGAGTGTTCTTAAAAATTGTGATGTATTGCTCTCTGCTTGTTTCTGGCTTGACTTTTCTTTTCCCAATTCAAGTAATGCTTGAGCTGAAAAACGTATCATGTTAGATAAAACAAACCATTGTATTTGGGCTCAAATTTATAAACTAAATCAAATCTATCCAATGATATTTTAAACATATGAAAATTACCTGCACATTGTAAACATGTTATGATATCCTTTTCAATATCGTCTAGAACTTGAATTCTATCCATTGGACCAGCCATATTTTACGTTCTATAATTTAATCTAATGATTCTTGATAAAATGTAAATAACAACCGTCGAATCCTTAAATTCTATACTATTCCTGGTGAAATAAACCTCAAACTTTTAACCAAGGTATTCGATTCTGATAGAAAATAACAAACAAACTACAAACTTACAAAATACAAATTACAAAGTCGTATATTGTGACTTCTGAGTTCTGTGAAGTTTGAAGTTAATTAATGACACTATTAATATAGATTATAGGTAATAAGATCATAGATAAAAATTGAAATGAGAACTTTGACGTTTAAACATATGTAATTGAAAAACTAAGAATGACATGAATATTCTTACTTATATTTTGGCATTAGCGTCTAGCTTTTTGCCAATGTCAATGTAATAAGAGCCAACGTGGTCAAGATAAAAGTCGATATGAGTCAAGTAAAATCGTCATCAAGTCGTCTTTAGTCCAGCCAGTAAGTCGTTTCGTTCTGCCCTTCGTAAAGTGATAGTGAGCTTTACGAAGAACCTCGACGAATCTTGGAGCAATCGGAACGGCGCTACTATGCGCTCTCGAATAAATTCTTCATTTCCTGGACACTTATTAGCTAATTTACTGCATGAATCACTATCACAACCAAACATTAAATCACTTTATGCACCAAAAAACGCCAAAATTCGACATGAATATTAGCTGTACAACTTCATTCAATGAATTAAAAATGTTAAAATGTTTAAAAAATAAAAAATACGATTACTTATTTGTCATGATATTTATTGAGATAATCAAACTTGTAAATTTCTATTTATGATAAAATAATTTGTAAAAATTGAACAAAAAAAACATTTTAAAAAAGGTTTTATTTAAATGTCCTAAAAAGAATGAAATTGTCTTTTAGTTACAAATTTTAACTGTCTACTTAAAGCTTGTAGCGAGATTTAGGCATGTGTAAATCAACTACATAGTTTCTAGTTACCTATTTCACCGACCAACTTATTCTGATAAGTTTATTATTTACTAGCTATTGCCCGCGACTCCGTCCTCGTTCACCCTTATAACCCTTCTTTCCAAGGAAAGAGTAGCCTATGTTTTATCTCAGGCTCTAGACTATCTGTGTACATATTTCATTAAAATCGGTTCAGCGGTTTGGCCGTGAAAGCGTAAGATTATAAAAAATTTCAACCCCCCGCGCAACCTTTTGGGAGTTGATTTAAAAAAAAGTAGCCTATGTCCTCCCCCAGGCTCTAAACCATCTGTTTACCAAATTTCGTTCTCATTGGTTCAGTATTTTTAACGTGATGGAAAGACAGACAGACAGACAGAGTTACGAATTACCTTACGAATTCATAAAAATAAGTGTGGAACAATGGATTTCATTTTAATAAGGTTAACTATACCTACTATAACCCTTTGAGCGCGAATAAAAAATGCAGCTTATACGGTTGAGAGGATCAATATTCCACTCAAACAAAGCTTTTAAAAAGGATTAATTTAGTTTTAATTGAATTACTTAAATAGGTAAATATTATAATGATAATTTCATATTTTTCATTTTCAGAAACTTAGAATGAAATCAAATGAGAAGGGGTTGTATGCAAAATTCACTTTTAAATATTTTATTTCTCTATCTCTTGATTTTATATTTATAATTTCATCTTGTATAATATTAAAATATAATATTTTTTATCTGTGAACGTTAGATCCTCATCCAATGCTCATCCACGTCTTACATTTGTCAAGTGTCAACAGTCAACTCGACAAATCGTCCATTTTTGTTGCGACCGTCTTAAGAGATGGTAAGTTTCAGTAATCTTAATAATATCCAATGAAATTGTCTTAATCTTTAACGCCTTTCGCAATTTTTTAAGTGAAATATTTGTCTTTAACGAAGAAGAGTATTTATTAAATTATATTTCACATATTTGTAACACGTGACAAATGATGATAATAATCTCTTTAAATATACGGTTAGAACCTGAATCTTATGTGAAGATTTTTACTAGGGCGGACTGATGTTACATGTGATACGGTATTAATTGTATGAGTTATCAATATTTTTCTAATATTACGCTGTTCGTTATTTCAGTCGCATAGAAAGTTTTCGGCCCCACGCCATGGGTCTATGGGATTCTATCCCAAGAAGAGGTCCCGCCGTCACCGTGGTAAAGTAAAGGCTTTCCCTAAAGATGATGCCAGCAAACCTGTGCATTTAACAGCTTTTATTGGTTACAAAGCTGGTATGACCCACGTTGTGCGTGAACCTGACCGTCCTGGTTCAAGTAAGTTATTTGTTTACAATTAAGGATGTATGGCGATATCAATACTTCTTTCGAATGTTTTTATACTCATGTTCTCGTTAAATTACAGAGATTAACAAGAAAGAGATTGTGGAAGCGGTCACCATCATCGAAACTCCTCCTATGGTCTGTGTTGGTGTCGTCGGTTACATCGAAACACCACACGGCCTCAGAACTTTGATGACCGTCTGGGCTGAGCACATGTCGGAAGACTGCCGCCGTCGCTTCTACAAGAACTGGTAATTTTAATAACTTTGTACAGACTTCAAAATTATTAAATATTTATTGAATAACGTATATAAGATGATCGCACGAAGTATGTTTAATACTTCGTGCGATTTAAATTTGTTGTTATATATTATTTTTAGTTCCTTAGTATGAAACATAGTCTTAGTTTATGTTATACAATTTTTGAAGTCTTATTTTCTATGGACAATTATGACAACTTGAACTTTCTATTTATATATTCTGTTACTAATTTAAAATACATCACTCTCCTCTCAAGGGATGAGAGTTTGAACGAAATATGCTTGGAGCATATTGTAGCCAGATAGTCTCCGCTCAACGATGAGGCTAATGGCTCTTTTTTACAGCTCCTTTTGGTTTATGCTAATATAGGTACAAATGTAAGAAGAAGGCATTCACCAAGGCTAGCAAAAAGTGGCAAGATGAGTTGGGTCGCAAATCCATTGAAAAGGATTTCAAGAAAATGGTCCGTTACTGCAGTGTGATCAGAATTATTGCTCATACTCAAATGAAACTATTGAAACAACGCCAGAAGAAAGCCCATATTATGGAAATTCAAGTCAATGGAGGTACCATTGAAGACAAAGTTAAATGGGCGAGGGAACATCTTGAAAAGCCCATTCCTATTGACTCTGTCTTTACCCAAGATGAGATGATTGATTGTATTGGTGTTACCAAGGGTAAAGGATACAAAGGTTAGTAAGAGTTTATGTAGCAAGCTGGTCAGTAACAAAAGTTGGCAAGTAATATTTATACATATTGACATCTATTTTAATATTTTAGGTGTAACGTCTCGTTGGCATACCAAGAAGCTTCCGCGTAAGACACACAAGGGTCTGCGTAAAGTAGCTTGTATTGGAGCATGGCATCCCTCACGAGTTTCATTTACTGTAGCCCGTGCTGGTCAAAAGGGTTACCATCATCGTACTGAAATGAACAAGAAAATCTACAGGATCGGACAAGGTAAATTTTACTTCTATACAAGAAATTATTTGGTGCAAGCTATTAATAACTAAATAGTACTTTTATAGTACTGTTATGTCATTAATATTTTATATTTCAATTTAATAAATAGTAACATATACATACTTTTTTAGGTATTCACACCAAGGATGGAAAGGTTATTAAGAACAATGCATCTACTGAGTATGACCTGTCCGAAAAGTCCATTACACCCATGGGTGGTTTCCCGCACTATGGTGAAGTGAACAATGATTTTATTATGATCAAGGGTTGTTGCATGGGTCCTAAGAAACGTGTCATCACCTTGAGAAAAGTAAGATTATTGAACTTATTTTTTTATTTTGAAATAACAATTTAATGTATTGCAAAAGGTTTTAATTTCATCTTGGATTATATAGCAAAGGCAATTTTTAATTATAATAATGTAAATTTTTCGTTTTTAGTCTCTTCGTGTTCATACAAAACGAGCTGCTCTTGAGAAGATCAACTTGAAGTTCATTGACACAGCCTCCAAGTTTGGTCATGGTCGCTTCCAGACGCCGGCTGACAAGGCTGCGTTTATGGGAACGCTCAAGAAGGATCGTATTCGTGAAGAAGCTGCTGCTACCACCACACCTGCGGCGCCTGCCCAGTCATAAATTTTCTATGACTATTAAAATGATAAAAAACTCATTTGCTTTTTTTATCTATTTACATAATATACAATGTCCTACTGAAATTATAGATCCTATCCTATGTGTATGTATGGATGTATGATTGTTATTCTTTCACGCAAAAATGGCTGGACCGGCTTAGTTAAAATTGGATACTTTATAGGTATCCCGGTTTTACCCCGGGAACGGGAACTACGCGGGTAAAAGAAAAGAGGAGTTTAATGACTGAACTATAAATATTTATTTTAAAATAAGGCTTTAAAGAATTGCAATATATAATAAAATAAACAATAATATATTTGAAAATATCCTATTGAAATTGGAAAAGAAGATAGAATCAATTTAAACTTGTATCAATAGTTTACCAAAGTTAGTAAATTAACATCTAACACTTAGATCTAAATCTAATAACAGGAAAACATTACAAGTGCTTTTTATTTTGCTATGGTTCAATTATTTGACTAATACCCATATAAATCCTCTCGAGGTGGTAGTGTAGGTCCTGGTGGGCTCACGCTTAGCTGTTAAACTACGGACTGATATTCCTCTAGGCAGTGTAGGTGTCGCAGGCAGATTGTATAATCCGCTGTATTACATTACGGCTAGCCGTTTTACAAAACGGCCGTTTTGCAAAGCGGCGGTT
>JADANM010006787.1:4819690-4864744 GCA_026213755.1 Eurema hecabe | reverse complement strand
ACGCTAGATTTATTAATTGAATAAAAGTTAACTACGATAGATAACCCGTGAATATGAATAATTCCGCTGCAAAGGTTGATTTATTAAATTATTTAGTTTTAAATAGGTTTTTATGCCCAAATTATTAGAATTATACGTATGTGTACTTTTATAAATCACTAGCCGGCCCAACGCGACTTCGTTTGCGCTGTACTAATCCTACGCGAAACCTTATACTCTGTGCCTAGCATATTTTCTTTCTTAATAACCATCCTTGTACATCCAGGATTATTCTAAAAAAAATTATGTAAATCGGTTCAGCTGTTATCGAGTTTGTGCTTACCAGCCCATTTTGCGATTCATTTTTTTATAAATAATTATTGTTTTCAGGTGGGTGAAATTTTCACAGAAGCAGGCGCTGCATTTAACAGACTCGCTGAAATGACCATGATGTTGCATCCTTTAGCAGAACAGTCTACAAGGTGAAATATAAAAAAATAATAATATTAACATGATAAGTTATTTAATGTTAAGTAACTCTCTTTTATACAATACAGGCACTGAACAGTAGGTTTCCCTGATGGTAAACAATCACCTTCCCAATAGAACAATCACAATGTGTATTGCCCCACAAATGTGGCATAAGAATGGGGGTTTAGGAGGGCAGGAAGTAAAAAATGCATTTTCAGTACTCCCACTTACTAAATGAAACTTAATAACATCTTTACATAACATATTACTGTCACCTGCATTAATTATTTTCTAGTATTGCATATTATATTTACCTATGTATTCTCTTTATGCAAACAATTATATATCTTATGTATTAATATTGAAGTATAGCTATAAAGGCTTACTTTTAATTTATCATTTTTATTTTAGTTCTCAAACAAAGACACCAGTAAAAAGAAAGGCTGTTGATGAACGACCCACTGCAAGTAGCTCAGGCCAGGTAAACAATTTTGTATGGGTTTTACTAGTGGAGTATAATAAAGGAGCAGTAGAATTTAATTAAATTTAAACAAATTGAATATTGCAATATTTATTAAAAACTACAGAACTAAAAATATATTATTGTTCTTGCAGTTTTTAAAATGTAGTTTTTTTTCATATTTCAGGTTACACTCAATATGCTTAATACTCAGGAAACAGAAATTGAAACAGAGGAAATTGGCAATGATGTGAAATTAGAATTTGAGTCAAGCACCGAGGAAGTTCCCACTTAAACAGTGATTATAGATAAAATATCTCTTATTCTTAAATATGATAATATTAAATATTTAACAACTTAAAGTACATGTTAGTGATAAAATACATATATTTATTCTCAGACATCATTGTATGATTTGCTATGAACTATTTTTGATAATATTATAGCTTTGTATTTTTCTATTCCAGGTTGATGATGGCGATTCAAAAATCTTTGTATGTGTTTTAGCAGATAATACTTCCTCTATTACTTTGTCAATATTTTCTCTCAGTTTAATAAGATTAAACAGTGCAAATTCAGTGCCAGCTCTTTTCATTCTTCGTTGAGCATTCTTATAACATTTCCATGGTTGTGGTTCAATAACAATACAATTTGAAATACATTTTATGTAGTTTAAAAAATCTATAAATTTTTCATCACCATTGTTAATATGAATCCACATAGAAACAGAAAAACAAAATGTTATATCAAAAGATTTTTTACTAAATTGATTTAAATAGTCCTCTACTATTTGTTGTCCAGGTTTGCTCATTATATCACATGTTTTAAATGAAATGTTACTTATTTCATTGTCATTAGCCCTTTTGATTAAATTAGGATCTATGTCTATAGCTAAAATGTAGATCTTGTGTTTAGGATAAATTACATTCAAATATTTATTTATTTCCGCCGTTAGTTCTCCAGTATTACAACCAATATCAAGTACAAGTATTGTTTCTTTATGATCTAATAACGGAAACATAGTGTGATCCATATATTTCAGTCGCTCGTTTGCACTATGAAATGAATAATAATTAATAAAATTACCGAATCGTGTAGCGCCAGGATCTTTTCCATAAAAAGATAAATCTTCCGTTACTGAAACCATGATACTATTTTATTTTTGTTTCAAGAAATTCTGAATTGAGAATTTGAAATGTACGTAATGTATAAACGAATATAAAAATAAACAAAAATTTAAGTTCATCCACGTTACTAGTTTACTAGTAATGGCATGACATTTGCCAGTTGACGTTAACTTGACGGTTGACGTTGACTGCGCTCGGTTAGACTGCGTTTGTATATTTTTTAATGGCAATGTTACTAATTCGTATTAATAAAATGTTAACAATTCTAGTTTTCCAATTACAGAACATACTTCGAATCAGTGTCCTACAATGCCGAATTATGCTGAAGGTAATTAGAACGTGAATTAGTTTTAGTACAATGCGAAGCGTTGCTGTCGTTGAGTCATTCAATGTCAAACATTATGCCGCATAATACGCGATGGTGCCAAAATTGGAAAAGTAGGCATGCTAACACTTCACACACAAGGTGGATAGGTCCATGGGTATCCTATGAGGCTTTCCCCACATTAACTAAGGCACTATTCTTATTTTGCGTGTTAAATTAAAAAATATATTTTCTACAATTCGAATAAAAAGTCTGTCTAAATGATTAAAAGGTTTTGCCAAACTTCTCTTGGCAGACTGATAATCGTTTCCTCGTAATTTCGTTCAAACTCAGAGATACATCGATGGGTTTTAGTCGAACACTGATGATTCCTTTACTCTGATGACGCCCGTAAGAACAGTTGTTTATTAATATTTAATAAAATAAAAAAAGATACTTATACATAAATATGTAACATAATTAGGACTAGCAAATTTGACCATATCTCCAGATATTTTTTTGTTAAAAAGAGTATTCTAAAATTTTGTAAAGTTGTAATAAAAATTTTACCTGTTTTTGTTGTTAACAAAGAAGGTAAAAGTTCTTGATGTGGGATGATTTGGAATGTGTCACAAAAACGAAATTCACTTCGGAACCCCATTTTATGCGAGATCAAAATTACTGTGTGTTTAATTATTATTATTAAGTGCATTTAATGCACTGTCCATCTATGTTAAGGGGGGGCAAGTTAGCAGACGGTGTATGTGATGGTGATTCTTATAAGTCTTTGTTTTAGAAACAGCGCAGAATACCGACGTTTGCAACGGGTGTAATCACATTTATAAATTTACAATAAATATATTTTAAAATAAATCTTGGTTATATATATTTTACATATGACATACGACTGGATGCGACTGATTCTTAAGTCACAATAGTTACCGACTAATAGTTTAATAAATTAAATATAGGTAACGCTGGATTATATTTAAATAATTGAATTCGCACTCTTGTTCATTTTTGTGCAAATGAAATGCCGTTCTTCTATACTTAATGATAAATATTAGGTACCTATACTTCATTTAATAGATTATGTGAGGAATAGTAACTAATAGTCCGACAGACATGGCCAATTTATGTGATGAAAATTAGATTTATAATTTTCTGTGGGGACCTACCCCATACGGGTGGTACCACGGCCTAACACTACATGCAATAGCATGGCTTTATGAGCTCCTAGTGATTATTATAACTGTTATAGTTTGAGTAGGATGGAAATTCTAAAATCGTAATAGGTCTTTAAGTAAAAAGACGAGCAAATTCCGTTTTATGACATTCCAAACAAAACAGGTGAATCTAGATATAGTCCTAATTCCAAAAAAGGTAATTTGACTGACTGTATAAAAAGAAAAATAGTGGATATTTTCTCCCTCTCTCCACAGATAAGAAAAATTACCGCTTCTTATCTGTTATCTAAAGTTTTTTAAAAAAATTCAAACTTTCCCATGCTGCCTATTTAAGTTGCAGTTGCAACAAATTGAAATTACATATAAACATATACCAACTACTATATAGTAGAGATATCATTGCGTTACGTTCGCTAAGAGCGCCAAATTCTCACTTTTCCCTCCCTACCTTACTTCTCTCATTTATCCCATCATTTCCTTTTCCTCATTTTTAGGGGGCAACGCATTTACGACTCTAAGCTTTACAATTGTCGATAGTCAAAGGTTGTCACTTACCATTAGGCAGGAAGCCTGCTCAGTTATTTGCCATAGCTTAAAAATATACAAAAGCTTAGTTACCTTGTAGAGTAATGACTAATGAGTCTTTAATGACATGTATAAAGTTATATACTTTATTACTTGTTTTTCGTTGTTTTGGTTTGATTGTACAATAGTTCCTAAATGCTAATTGTGTCGTTGTGTATTTTTATATTAGCATTAAACTTCTGTCTATGAACTAAGTCATTTTAATACCTTTTATACATTTTATAAAACTATGTTTTGCGTGCAATAATACTAATTATATTATGTAGAATTGATATAAAAATACTAATTCACAATGTATCTTTAACATATATCAATAAATTACATCGATTATAAAGTAAAAAGTGATAGTTAACATAAATATGGAAAGTATATATGATTAAAATATCAAATAATAGTAATGTTATATGATACGAGCGTTCTAGATATTGTAATAATTTTACCGACACGGTCGGGTACTGCTTTTACTTTCCTTTAATCATGAATACATGTAATTTCCTTCATTCAATAAACATCCTGAGCCACGCCATGCAACATATATGTAGCAAATTTAAGCACGCAAACCTGCCTTAAACTCTGCTAATAAAATTAATAAAGACTGAAATAGCATTTTCTAAATACAAAATGAACTGATAAGATATTTTCTGGTAATAATCATACTTGGTTTACTTTACATCGTTATATTGTAAAGCGACAAAATCTTATGCACACGCAAATACGAGTATAGTAGCAATTACTGAGCAAGACGCACACGTGCTCAAATGTTCAACGCACACAGCGCTGTTAAAAAGTATGTATTACTTTTTGTAGTACATTTTATCGGAGAAATTGGCTTGGAAAATTGTTCTCAACCATTTTCAAGTTCAGTTACGTAAGTACGCGTGTAGAAGAACTGGTGCGGAATAGCGGATGTTCGGTGATGCTCGTCGTGCTGCCTCACGCCTGCCGTTATAAAGTCTCCGCCCGGGCTGCGGCGGTCAGTCGTTGTAGGACCACCCTCGTTTGCGTCAATTTTTAGTTTTTAGTGTAGTGTGACTAATTACAGGAAAAATGTGTTCGTTGCTACGGATACCTTTAACATTATTTATTTGTGTCATTGTTGTCTCCGGTCATGCATATGGACCGAGAAGATCCCGTCGGATGGATGTCGAGGATTACGCACAGAATGAAATTGACAGTGGTAGAGCCGATGAAACCTCCTGGTGGCCTTCGGCAGAGTTCGCAGTTCTACAAAAAGTATACGACGATTGCAGTGCACAAAAGCATTTGACTACATGCCTTAAGGGAAAAGCTTTGAATGCACTCAATAGAGCCGTTGAGCAGGTGAACATTGTGAAATAGTGACATTAAGTGATTAGTGAAACAAAAAGGTATTAATATATTATTGTGTTACACAGGAACAAGTACAGCTCGCCGACGGTTTGACATTGGTGAAACAGGCTAACGTGCCAGTAGCGACGGCCGAGCCTCGTTTCCTGCCTGGAATGACAACCGAAGAAAAACTCGACAACATGCTCCGCGCTAAATTTGAGCAACTGCTCAGTACTCATACCATATCTATGGATTTAGTTTCGGAAGGAAGAGGTAGAGGAGGTTTGTTATATTTTAATTTTTATGTTTTGGTAAAGACATTCAAAAATAGAACACTCGTTAGAATTTTGTTTTTCTTTTCATTCAGGAAAGAAGGTCTTACCCTATCTATTGCTCGGAATCTTCACAACCGTCAGCATAGTAGGAGGTATGGCTTTGAAGACCTTAGCAGCTATCGCTGGAAAAGCCCTCATCGCTAGCAAAGTGGCTTTAACGATTGCCGGTATTATTGCTCTCAAAAAACTATTCAGTCATGATGGAGCAACAGGAGAGACAACTTTCCAAGTGCACGCCGATGGGCACCATAGGTAAATATCTTAATATAATCTTGCTAATAGTTATAATTAGCTTCGTTAAAAATAATGAATTATGTATTGATATATTATTTTGTTACGATTTGTCAATATTTTATTAGATTTTTTATCAAGTTATATATTATAACGACATGCAATAATTTCTAAATCTATTTATTTATTCCAGTTTTCTTTAATTCTAGTCTTTAATTCGAAGGCGCAATATATATGTGGTGAGGCCTGTGAGGTCGAAAGAAGAGGATACTCTTTGGTAATACGATCAGAAGATAACAGCAAATCTGGAAAAATGTTCTCACCGAAATCTTCACTGGGATGTCGTTACATCTATACATACAAAATACCCTTAAACCAAAGTTTGGACACTGCTTAGATAAAACCGTTGTTATTCGTTCTCAAGTCTATGTCAGTATAAATAATTAATTTATTGTAATTTATTAATTATAACTACGGTTTTAGGTATATTTAAATATAAATTAATTTATAAAATAAATATAAGACGAGGAATAATATTGTATTGTTGGTTTCATTTTGTTTCTCTTTAATCTACGTAATATTTTAGTTTTCGCTGCACATGCATGACGATAAATCATTAACACATAAAAGATAATAACTAACGTACAAATCAGTGCGTATTGAGTTATCTATACAAACTAGTATATTAATTAGTGAAAATAATCCGCTTTCTTTAACCACTGTTGTGGAAAAGACTTAAAGCGATACGATAAGATTTTCCATTACTGCGCAGTGTCTATGAAGGTGGAAAGTAGAAAGCTTAAATCAATTCACTGCACATGCATGCACTGATGCAGCCAGTGCATGTGGTAGTTTGTGATCTTTTCCGCTTTATTAAACATTCAGGCGCATAATAAAGTTTCACTAGCACACTGACCCAATAAGTAAGAGAATATCAATTACGATAATCATTTCTGTAGAAAGAGGCCGTTTCCTTTATCGATGCAGACATTGTGTATTCATGTGTATTGTGTATGTAAGTAAACGAATAATTAATTGGTACACAGGCATGTTAACGGATAACTAATTTATTCATTCAGGAAAGCAGTGGTAGTAGAGTGTGGTATGGCATTTGTTCGGCGGAAGGTCAGCTCGTTGATTAGTCGAGCGCCGGTAAAGGCCGACCACATTGCGCGTTTGTGCACCCGAACGCTGTTTATAATGCAGATATGTGTTTGCCCAATCGCTGCACGCTACGTTGGCTATATGGCATAGCTAATGCGGCTGGAGTCTCTTTGCATACGCAAATATAGGGCGGGCAGTCCAGCCCTGATTAAGCGGTGCGCTGGCGGTGACATTGGATTCATTCCTGTTTTAGGAACTGACATTTAACTTGATTACTTTTCCAGAATGTGTTTTAGCAATTAGTCACAAATGAACTCATGTTTGAATTTTGCGAAAAAAAATTGGTGGTAATCGTATCTACCGAATATTTCCTTTTTACGCAATTGATGAAATGCAATTTGGTAGTTTAAATAGACTACGGGAATGCCGAAACTTAGGAAACATTTGCTGTTGATGTCACAATTGATGAATTCCACAAGGAAAACGCTAGAATAACCGTTGCATTAGCATTAGCATTAGCTTATCTATCTACCAGACAGGTGCACTGTCATTGAGGTTTATATATTATTAAACTACCTCAAATTAGGCCACCATCACGCAAGTTATATATAGAACATCATCTATGTAGTAGTGTATTGGATTTAGATTACTAAGTATTGGCGTATGCCAGATAGGTTTATTGTCTGAGGCGGAATTAATTGTGATAGGCGCAAATCCTAATATAAGATACTGTAACTCAATTTGGTAGATTTACTTTTAATTGTATTTTATTGAGGAAAGTTGTAGCTTAGTTTACTTCGTTTAAATTCACTAAGGTGTATTCAGATAATGCTATTATGTGTTTTGAAACGAGTCTTGTCACATTTCCGGATATAAAGTATGAGCGTGTGGGCGTTCGCCGTCCAGCAAAGTTACTTTACGGACGAATGGTCAAAGTATCCGACATAAACCTATTTTGTTCTCTTCTTATATTGAATATACGCTCCCTTCTTCGCCCGTGGACGTCCGTTGTCCTTTCAGCAGGGCTGGTAACCTGCCGGAAAATTTTGCTTTAAAATCATTGCTTTACAAATAACGTATTGTAATATATAGATGTTCTATACATTTAATGTAATATATGTCATAATTTATATTATGAGCTGGTTATAGTAATTGTTATTTTAATTGAAATATACACAATTTAATAATTCTTTTTTTAACAATATACGTAGCTTCGATGTTCCAAAATTTTTAATGTTGAATTTCTGTTATTAGTTGGAATGGAGATATATTATGATTTGCGATATTGTACCTATATTAGCACAAATTACACAATTGTGTATTAAAGCTAATTTGAATATCCAAAATTTAAAATTTTTATGTCAATGTTTAAAACCGATTGTTGTGTTGGTTGCAGCCCTGTTTTGGGGCGGAACCCTGAGGAAGTTTTGTTGGGAATTATGTTGGTACGTGCCAAAGCCATTATTGCTGCGAGAAAAGTTCATCAATTTCATTTCTATCTTCCTATATACGATCTCTGTTTATATAGAATGTTAGATTGTGTTTCACATATTAATGTTATTTCACAGTTATTTAAATTATTTCTTAATAATACTCGAGCTTCTTAAAATATTTAGATAATATTTAGTAAAATGAGAAAAATGCAAGGCGAAATTTAAAGGAATTTCAGAGCAGTAGTGATCTGAAGAAACCGTTAAGTAGCAATGCGATGAGAATCACTCAGTCATGCATCAGCTAATTCATGATATATGTGGTTTTGCTACTTTTGTATGCGCATCTACAATATGATTATACATAACTTAACACCACTTGCTTACTTTGTAATGTTTTTGTATTCACTACCTCCTCTTGCATATAAAATAAGATACGTTTAGTTGGTATGATTACAAAGATTTTATAACTCATATTAAGTATATTTTCTAATACCTAGAAGATCATATTCTAAAACATCTACCAGCGTTATAACCAGGCTATTAAAAAAACATTGTCCAAACAATTGATCGATACTAAATTTGATTAATTACCATAAAGTGGTTCAATTAGCCGGGCTGGGGACACGAGCGATAGGCATAGGCAGTCGCGACTGAGCTCGACGAAGACCTTCTAGGGAGGCGAGCTAACAGACCTTGACTGATGGCTGCTAACGCAACGTGTAGCAATCCTACGGCAATAGAGCTCATAATTGTCAATCCCATATGCAATGCTAAGTTGGCCGGCTGCCACCCTCTGGACGTTGGACCAGCCGTCATTATGTGTCATTAGTTTTGCGACGTTGACCAAATGACTGGTCTGTGATATCGAATGACTCATTCGACTCGTGATTAGTCTCCGTGATTTTCTAAACTAAACGTATAAATGTAATGTCCACTGAGTGATGTTGGGTGGATAATGACAGCTGATTTTTAGGCAAGAATAGGAAACATCAAAACGTATACGGTTGAATTGCGAAATCTTTTTTATTCTAAGTTTAAGAAAAACCTTAAAGAAGACATTTCATTTTCAAAAGTTTTTTTTTATATTTTTAGTCAATATCAGTCTCATATCTGCGCCTCACTGTTTTATCCTTGAAGTTACCGTTGTCGTAGATACCATGATAAAAAGCTATTTAATATAGATTTAATCTACTTGCCTGCCAATTTCAACCAAATCCTCCTAGTACTTTTTTGAGAAAGAGTTAAAAATAATTATTCATCAACGCATTCCTACATTCATAAATCCCCGTTATTCCTATTCATTAAATCAATCGTTTTTTTTATAATAGACAAGGATGTTATTGTCACTTTGCTATCCTGTCGAATTTAAAAATATAAGGCAATATTGAAATTTTAGATACAATTATGTCGATTGGTTCACAATATTCATAGCAATGTTGCCTAGTCTAATTGGGTTGAACGAATTTACGGTCCCCAGTCCGTTTGTACGAGCTATCTGCCTTCCTAATTATACCATAAATTTCAATAAGCAACATACTTGACGTGTTATTGGAAATGTGCCATAATACTAACGGTACATATTGCAATTAAGTTGTGCAATGTAAGCGCTCTCTGGATTCTATCAGCTGTGATAATAATTAATACTTTTGATTTAATTAAACTCAAAGTTTATTTGATAGTCTGTTTTTTATATCGTCTTATCTAGCATACTAGTTGCCTTCTAAGTAGAACATTGTCTTAATAGATATATAACATGTAAAAAATGTATTGGCGATTAAAGTGACTATATACTATATAATGTAAGAAATGGTGCTACAAGAAACTCATTTCCGACAAATATAATAGCATCGTAATTTATATTGTCTGTTGCAGAGGCGAGTCCCGTTGCACATTCATTTATTTTATGTGCCATTTACAATTGTCGGTCGATGGTCAAGGGAGCGGGTGAGCGATGGAGGCTCAACGGGGAAGGGGGGTTCCTGGACGACGCTGCCTTCGCGTTATAAAATGGAGCGGTCATCTGCAAAGTCCGTAATGGGATTTCTTAATAGGTCTCAGCCGGAGAGTGAACGCTATATGAATCGGGTTAAATATTTAACATTGGTTTTAAAACTGTGGCTGTGAATGTCTACGAGTGGTACTATAGGCGCGGTCCGTCTCAAGTGAAATAAAAAAAATTACAATAGTTAAAATTATAAGTTTTTATTATAGGTATCAAAAGTATTCAAGTACGATGGGAACTTGAATGCTCTTTTGGAGTTATTGGTCATTAAATTTGTTAGTTAGAACCTAGCAAATAAATTAAAACAAAAAAAAGAGGTTTGAATCTTGTTTTCTGGTTAACAAGTACCGCTTTTTTTACAAATTGTTCACATAATATAGCTCAAAAATCTATTTTGTCGTCGCTGCATTATTTGTATGAAAGTCGAACGGAGTAGCCAAGAGCCTGAGTGCCTTTGTATTCTTTTGTTTTTTAATTATAAAGCCAGGAGGCGGGGTGGCACCCCCGGCTAAGTTTAGTGGAGGCGCTTTCTTGTTAAGCGCGCCGGGCACTCGCCTGTACGTGGCTCGCTCCGCCATTCATTTCGTAGCAACTTATAACCTGAGTGGCGTACTTATAAGCGTCGCCAATAAATATAGCAATGACCGAAGGCTCGGCGGCTCGGCGGCTCGGCGGAGCGGCGGTCCCTGTCATGTGGCAGGGCGTCGCGACGGCGGGAGCGGGACGGCGCGCGGCGAGCTCGCGGGCAGGCATTGTTAGCTAAATATCTCTAGGTGGTCAGTCGGGCGGGGGCCGGGCGGGCGTCGGGCGCTACAAGACGGGTGGTGTATGGGCATTGGGCGGCGGACGTGCCGGCCCGGCGCCGCCGATGTATTGAGCGCGTATTGCAGACGCGGTCACGCGCTGCAATATTGCGTTCGCTCTGTGATATTGCCCCTCACTAACTCAATTTGATAAATTGTGCAAAGTTCGCCAGCTCCGTATTGCTCCTGCCCCGATCGACACGTTTCTAGTCCTAGATGTAATGAAAATTCTCGTGACACGTCGATGCAAGATACTTTGGAACTTACTCAGATTGAATTTCGAAGTATCAGAACAAAGATATGAAACTACACATTCTATAATATCTATATAAAGGAAAGTTACAAGCAGATCAGCAGAGATAAATAAATAATAGCGATAGCGGCTATTAGTAATCTTAAATAATGAATAACGCGAACCAAAAACTATGTAGATTTACTCCAGAAATATGTCATCAACAAGTGGTAGTTAAAACTTGATGCAAATTTACAACTCTACATGTAAAGGAAAATCAAATCAAAATAAGAACATTTAATAAGACT
Source organism: Eurema hecabe (assembly GCA_026213755.1). Classification (NCBI taxonomy): domain Eukaryota; kingdom Metazoa; phylum Arthropoda; class Insecta; order Lepidoptera; family Pieridae; genus Terias; species Terias hecabe. The sequence goes on along the minus strand of JADANM010006787.1, from coordinate 4,852,875 downwards.
TTTGGGACTTTTATAACTTTGACTTTTAGATATAATAAACAGACTTGTTTATCAATAATATGCAACCATTTTTACCAAACAGAAACAATTTGATTAAAAAAAATATCCTTATTTTTTGTAACAATTTACGGAGATAAAAAATTGATAGACTAGACATACATATAGTATATTAATAACTATCGAGCATTGCATGAAAATGAAAGCGTTGAATTGAATAAAATATATAAGTATTCCGATTATATTATGTTAGAAAGTGCATGGAGAATTGTATAATAAGTATAAATTAATTGTAGTAACATTTCGAATGTCAGTGCGTTGTCAGTTGTCACCGGCAACCACGCAATCGGCCTAATAGATGATATCGCTCATTAAAAAGTATTATTGTACTATTTCTTTTTGTTGTTACATTTTCACTTGTAGTATATTGTAGAAAATTCATAACACGCAAACAAGTAACGTTTTTTTTTTAATTAAAGTGATATGAAAATTACTTAACTGTTGGTCGGTACTTTATTTGAATAAAACTCTTGAAACGGAGTTTCAAAAATATTATCTGTAGCTAAAACTAACCCTACATTTTCTTCTTAATTGTTACATAACAAAATCATTTAAGAATCATAGGAGAGAGAAAAATAAGTCTTATTTGAAATTAAAAACAAAAAAAACAAACACATAGTTAATCTTCGATAGTATGTAGTGTGTGTAAGGGCGCGCTTATAATGTGATGTTTTTATTTTATGTGACTTCCTTACTGTTATATTTTATAGCACTTAAATAACTATTTTATTGTCATTGTTATATACGTATTTTTTTCCGCCGCAAACAATAAGCACTATCGCTTATTTATAAAGATTTTTTATGTCATTAGCGAGAAATTTACACTCAATAGGATTCTATTAATTATATAATAAGCAGTATGAGTAGGAGGTATATTTTCTATTTTAATATGTTAAGTTTGCGAAGTCTTTCTCGCTTTCTTATCAATTAGTATCTATTACAATCATAATATTATATGAAATATTTAACAATACTTAAAGTGTTCTATGTAATAATTATGTGGGTAGTTATATTAGAAACATTTAAATAAGGGTTGACAGCGACGCGCCTGGTCGTCGTGAAACGATCGTACTGTTGGGAAGGTGCGTGTGACCACGGCTTCAGGGCCGGAAAATGATTTATATTGTTTGTGTAGCGGCAAGTCGGGCGAGGGGGAAGCGGGCCGGTTGCTTTCTCAAGCAGATCCAGTCCACTGCAGATATGGCCGAGTATTATTATTGATCCGGCTCGGGCGGTCGGCGGTCGGCATTTCCTACCGCTCATACTCGGGGGGAGGGGGGGAGCCCACTCCCGACATATTTATTGAGGCGCGCGGGAAGGGTACGATGCGGGAACGTATGGACGTAGAACTTATTATAACGCAGACGAGCTCGCGTTGCACTAACCTTTAATGAAAGACGGGGCGCGCGGGCCGGGAGACGCGCGCACTCCCTCACCCAATCCCGACCCGTTATGATATTATATCAACTTATATCAGCCAATGGCGGCTTGTTATGATATTGTAGGCGGCGATAATGCAAGTTTCAGTTTTTCGTCGTAGGGCGGGCGGGCTTATAATATTTCGTTATGAATATAATAGGGTGCGAAGTGTGCTTGTTCGCTCCAATTGGAGGCCTTGTCTTGAAAATGCAATGTTGTACATCTTATATACTGGCATTAGGTGTTTTGATGAATAAATATTTTTGAAGTTATCACATTAAGTATTTTCTTTAAGAACGTATTTAATGTCATTACTTTATACGTATAATGTGTATGTGTCGTAGGTTCTTTTTAGATTTGTTGTTAAGAAAATTTACTTAGAGAAAACTTAAAGGTCTAATAATAACAATTAACTTTTACTGCGTCGTTTCCTTTATATGATAGTTTTATTCTTTTGATATGCTGAATAAGAAACCTGCTGCAAGTAAATTAATTATAAAAATACGTATATGATCTTACATAGAATTTAATGTCGTCCTTGTACGGCAAATGAGTTGATAATAAAACGATAATAAACAAGCGCCTTTGTAACAAACTATAACAGATCGGTAATTGCTTCCACGATGCCTCCTCGCGTTATTACGCCTTTTACGACGCCGTATGGGGTGAATAAAACATTTTTACGAGCGGCCATGGCTGTTATAATACATACAACCATGTACCTACGTTATGTACGAGTATTAGCACAGGTAATAAAAATTTGTTATTTCATGTCGCAGTGGATTACACACGAAAGTACCTGCTTAAGTTCTCCAATCAAATTCTATTAATGTTTGTAGAGTCCTGAAGTGTTTTTTTCTGATGTCCTTATATTATGTACTATATTTCATATACAGTAGAGTCTGTATGTATGAAATATCATATATACCTACCATAATACTATTGAAGAATATTGTCGTATCGTAAGTTAATCTAATAAAGTAGAGAATTCGGAACCGATAGATATATTATGTCCCCTGAGGCTGTGCACACATGGCCCTGGTCACTTCGCTAGATTACGTCATACAGTAATGCTAGCCAGATAGAAAAACAATTACAGTAACAAAATGAATAAAGTATCAACTGACGTGTCTCGCTGGCCGTTTTATGGGAAGCGGCTTTCTTTGTCGTCCGGCATTCACGATATTTCGATATTCGTACGTATGGGTACTTATTTTTTATTTCTTTACTCTGGGGACACTTTTTCGACCCTCGTCCGAGCGGCCTCTTTGAAAAGTGGACATCGGAACGCGGGGGAAGGGGCCCCCGAGGACACTGAACAGAAAATGCGTTGTAAACATTGCGACTACATTCAATTTCCCGTCATTTTTCAAACTGATAAATAATTCTGTCATCGCAGCCTCGGACAGGGGTCGCTATGAAGTGATTGTCGACGGACGGCAGCCGTAAAAAATAGCGGAGTGCGGGCGATGAGAGCCGGCCTCGATTTCTACGCTCTATGTGTACGATAAATTTCTTTTTTATTATCAGATATCGAGGGATACGGAATCGAATAAAGCGCTCATATTTAATTCATAAGATACCGGCCATATACTACTTACGGTACACTATTTTATTTAAGATGTTCGAAGATTACCAACGCTCTTGTTACAGTCTCATGAATGGATTTGTATTAGAATATATTACTAAATCATGTTGTTTATATTTAGTGTCGGTTTTTTTTCTCCACCTTAGGCCTTTTAAACACATACTTACAGCTGTAGGAAATATTTAGAACAGTAAGTCTTGGTTTTCAAAATGATTGGAATTAATAAATATCCAGGACTTTCATATTCTTATGATTGTGAGGACATTTCTTCACTTAAAAATATTCAGATTTTTGGCAATATTTATCAGATTCAATATTGTGAAAATAAAACCATATTCAAAGTTCTTATTTTAATGTTTAGTAATAACCAGCACTGAAATTTTGTAGGTCAAATTCCTTTCTGTTAGACAATATTATAAATTAAAGAAAAAGTATTAAGAAAATATAATAAAAGTTAATATATGTTATATATTTAAAACATTTATATAATAATAGTACCTAGTAATATACTTCACTCCTATGAAGAAAGAGATAAATAAATTGCTTTCTATACAGTTGTGAAGACTATATATCAAGAAGCATTTTAGTGTCGGACATTTCGCTTAAATTGTTAAATTTATTATAGCTGGATTTATATCAGGAGTGTCCGGCAGATGTGTTCAATACACTTTTGCCGGCAAGAACACGGGCTGGGGTCAGTCACAGTATTAAATAACTCCGACAACTAAATGAGTAGGGGACGGTAATGTCCACCGTAGCAATGCTGAATTATATTCGCTTAAGTAGATATTCTTACTTTTGTATAAACTACTATAACTACTTTAACAAAAATATTTTAAAATATCAAATAGTGTCGTCAAATCCAAGAAGCTTTAATAGTAAGGATTAATAACAGGAATTCTATGTTTTCACAAACAATTGTATAAGTATAAAAATATATACATAATTGTTTGTATTAACATTTAACAATGACTAATCACTGGAAAAACTGCGGTGGTTTACTAAAAACAAATGAGACTATACAGTTCTTTAACACGTTTTAGTTTCAATGTTTTACACTAGATGGCAGTTAATTTTGTGTTTGTTTTGGAAATACTATTCGAACGTTAACGATTAAAAGTCCTTTTTATTATTTTCGTCATAAAGCTGCAATTAATGAGCCTTATTATGAATTGAAACAACAATTTAACTTAGTACCAATTGAAGTTTTTACGCATTTCATTTCAAGTTGTTCAATTTCAGGAGTTTGAATATTTTAAATTGCTTTTTCTTAGCTGAATGGCGTAAAAAATAAAAGCAATTAAAATCTTGGGTTAAAAGCGGCCTTTAAATGCTCTAGGGCCATATCTATTTTATTGAAAACTTTGTTACAAAATATTTTTGTTCTTCACTCTACATAAATATATTGCTAATCATAGCTTCATGTATAAGCTGAAAATAACAAGAGATTTCCCGTAAGCCCATGCGGCAATTGCAACAAACACGCCTGATAGGAACTCAGTTTATATTTTATTCATACATTGTATTGTTGGAATATCAATTGCCTCGCCCGGCGGTAGGTAAAGGGTACATTTCCAATCCGCACGGGATTCACTTAGATTTGAAGGAAAATAGATTTCGATTTCCAAAGCTGCGACAAAGCAATCCGATATATTTTTCAGACAGATATTGCTAGCGATTTCTTTTGAGCTTTGAAATATAAGGGAAGGAATCTAGGAAATTTATTTTATTTTGTTTTCGATTTTGTAACAAACTTACTTTGTAGGGTGGGTTGTATTTGTATGATTCACGCAAGTGGTCAATGGTTTCTTTTAAATTATTTTTTCATCAATTTTGAAACAACCCTAAACAAATAAATATTGTAATAGGTTAGTAATTATCAATGCAAGAGTGAAAACAGCTTTGAGTTTAATGGTAATTTAAGAAATTAGAAAGGGTCACTTTCAGCTGGAGATGGGTTATTTCCAGTTTTTTAATTTTGCAGCCAGACAATACATTGAAGGAAACCGTAAAGGAAAACATTTAAAGGGGAGACGCCGACCCCTTTCCGAGGTGATTAATTTATAATTGTCTTTGTGTTTCAATACATTTTTATTTACAAAATTTTCAAAAAACGTTAGTATTATTTTAAGTCGCTTTATAAAAATCTCTATTACAATATTAGTCATTAAGAACAAGTTTTAGTATATTTTGGTTTGAGTTTAAAGTACCAGAAAATTTTAAAAGAAAATTTTAAAGAAACTGGCATATAATATGATTTAATATTATCTGTGGTGTCACGTGTGTGTGCATTTCTTAGTTAGCCGTTATAAAGCGTTGCATTGATATAAGTCATGTAGCAAGTCTTGAAAGTATCACTTGTGCAATATAAAAGTTAACGACACAAGAAAACGCGTTTTCCACAACATTAAAGATAACAACAATACGGGGGCGAGTGTAGAGCCTCCCGCGAGGGAGGCGGGCGGGGGTCGAGAAAAATTCAATATTAATATGAAGGAGGTGCGAGAGAGATGCTTTAGCTTTCTCGCTTTCGCGGCCAATGGCGACCCGCGCTGCCTCCACGATATGATGAATTTATGGATGTAATAAAAGCGAGGTGCGCGATTGGAGGAGCGGTCAGGGTAGAGCATATTTTCTTTATTTTCATATTTGGAATATGAGCCTTAAGTCGTTGCAATTTCTTATGTGCTTCGTCCTTGTAAATCTTACATAGGTATAACATATGACTGTACTTAGTCTTGTCTGAATCGTAAGTAACATTAAGATTCAAGGCGGCTAGCGGTAAGGCCAGTAGAGGCACTCGTACAAAGGGTCGTATCGTTGAGTTGATTGAGGCGTAAACGACGCTGGACCGCCGATTGAAGTTTCTTTCTTGATTTGCTGTTCGAGTGGCCAAAAAGGATGCTCTGATTTACATGACTTAAAGAAAATTGTTTTGACAACTAAGTTCATAAATAGGTTTGTAAACAATCGTCTAACTCGTAATACAACAAAGATGAGAGCTCTTGAGCATGAATTTTGATATCTATTAGAAGTGGTGTTTATAGTTTATATCCTTTTATTAAATTTTGTAAAGCACGTTGTTCTGTAGGTAATACTTTCCCTAAAAATACTAAAGGACTTCCTAAGATAAATATATTTTTTTTTAATAATTTGTTCTTAACAGAAGGCGCCTCCATTACTATTGCTATAAAAAAGTTAATATATTTTGTTATGCCATTTAGTTATAATGTCCATGTTGTTTTACTTGAAAAGAATAAAGCTTATGGGTCTTAAGGTTTACTATATACATACTTCATTCAAAGCGCGCTAGGGTATATGGTGCGCTTATTGAACAAATTGCTATACTGAAGGAAATTGATATCGTCTATATAATGCTTGGATTGAAAAGTGTTCAAAAGGCAGTCCTGACAGCGGCAAAGACAACGCAGACAAAATAAATAGGAGGGCGGTAGAGTGCGGTGGAGCAGCCACGCGGAAGTATTGGGGATCTCCTGTGAGCACAGTTTTGAAGTCCAATTATATTGGAGGTGATTCAGGTATTGTCAGTGACAGCCACGCCATCTGCCGCCGTTCGGATTTTCGATCTCACACTACATTTCAATTGTGATGGAGATAAAGTTATTTGCTTAAACATAACAGAAGCTGAACTTTGGAAACGATTTAACATGTATATATAAAATTAGATAACATGTACTTCTACTACACTTATATGCTTCTTGTTTAATGTTGGAACTATATGTATAAAGACAACTTATACATAGTTTATTAATATAATTATGGCTATTGAAGCTTACATTAGTCTGTGCATTACAGAATGCGGAGGATAGACAAATGGTGAAACGGTAACTGACTACTCAGCAGACAGCAATATAAAGCAGTACAAAGCAAAACTTTGCCCACAACGGGATTCTTTTTCTTTTGTTTGGTGTATTTATTGTAAATCTTCTCATACCGACCGCCGCCCGTTAAAAGTATTCGAACATAACTTTTGGCTCGAGCACCTACGAGTCTGTACGGCGGCTAACATTCTCTGGAAATTAATGTGAAATACGTACAGTTACGCTTGTAAATGCTCTTATTTATAAAATTTATTTATACGAGATAACCCTCGCTCGGAATATGTGGAAAGGAATTCCTAAAAGACTTTTTTCTTTAATGTTTTTAGTAATAAAAGGGGAAAATGCTTTACAGTTTAAGATATTTGCAAGGAATATGCCCTAAAAGTGATGTATAAAAATAATGTACTAGCATAGAAATTTCGCTGCAATTTTAACAAGCAAGTAAAAAATTGCAGTGAAATAGTAAACTAGCGTCAGGAGCGGAGTACGTTCCCGTTAATATGATTTGCTCACAATGGCTCCGTTCGTCTCTCTGTTCGTGACATTTCCACCAACTTAATAAACCAGCTAGTTTGACTTATTTTTAACTAAGTTTTCGAGGAAGACAGGTGAAATAATAGATGTACGAGTAAGAACGTTTTGTGTTTGCCTTTCGGGTTGATTGTATATTATTAGTAAATCGAATTCAATGTTTTAATAAAGTTTTTAATCATCTAGGACTTACGTGTGTTAATGTTAGACAAGAAACGTATTAAAATAGCTTTTAATATCGGTTTATTATAACTCATATAGCGTTGTGGAATAATACAAAAATCCCATTAATGTCCGATGCGGTCAAGGAAGTGCTACAGAAGACGTGTAGTGGGCAGCGGGTGGCCAGGCGCAGGGGTGCGGGGGTGTAAGGCTGCGGGGGGCGCGGGGGAGCCACCCTACGACACTCCATAGCCTAACAGACTATCATCGTATTTTTCATTTATATATCCTTCACTAACTATACATACGTTACATATACTTTATATGATATATGATAAATTATATTTATGGAAAAAATTACGTGCCAAAATCGCGAGGTTGTAAGATTCTGATTAATAAAAATGTAGTGACAAAATCTGATTCTGTTTTGCATTTTTTTAAATGGTGTATAATATTTTCATGATTTACTTTGTCTAATGTGGTAGATTTCCAAAACTTTTGATGTAACGATCTTGCTATACATAGGTATTGAACTTTATATCTATGTTAAATAATAATAATGATTACATTTGCATATAACAATTGGAAGGTAAAATAAAACGTTATTAAGTTTACACCATTATCGTATAAGATGCACACAAGCGCACAGCACTCCTCGCCGCGCACACACGAAGAAGGCATTATACGGACCGGCCACCACTCTACTGTGTCAATACAATACGCTCTATTCAACTGGACTTAGATTATTTAGAAAGCACTTGTAACGCTCATATAAGAAGCGCCACGGAAGGCGTTGTCGACGTCACAATGGCCGGTACGTGTCGGCCGGCGCTAAGACGGGATACGCCGAGAAAGATTACGATCCTAAAAAAACAGCGTCCAGTCGAGTATTTATCTCTCTAATATTCCTTCAACCGTTTCTTAAGTAGTCTTCGTCGATTGAATTACGCGAAGTTGGTTAGATTTTTCTTTTATTGAATAGCTTGTTTCGATATAGAATTTATAATTCTGCGTTATGATTGTATAAAATACTCTCATATAACGTAATAACGTTCGTATTTTCTTTTCAAACTAACTCAATAACAATTCAAATTTCTTTATCCATATGTATGTTTTTCCTTAGTAAATAGACAGGGACAAGGGCTCAAATCATGGATCATATGCATGCATGTATTAGAATTTGGTAGGGGCATGCATTAAACATGACAGGGAAAGACCATCACAGTCATATCGTGAGTGGAGCGGCGTGAGAGAGCGCGCACGCCGCGGGATTATCTACGCGACCACGTAGCCCTTTGAGCTGCTACGCGCGTAGCAGTATTAAGATTAAAATCTAAATGTGGATCCGTAATCTGACTAGCAATATTTTAAAAGTAAATGCCTAATTCTTTAAGCCGAGGTTTACGTTCGTTTAGCAATATGAGCTTATCTTATTTTGACTCTACATATGTTATATTTTTGTTTTCTTTTGTAACGTTGGAAAAATATTGTACAATTTACAACTATTGACAGTTAAGAAATTTAAAGGTTTTGAATAGTTCGCAAGTTTAATTAAAATAAAAAAGGCTATAAAAACTAGAACGGTAAGTAAGATAGCAAATGAAAATACAATAAGTCAAACTGTCGAAATCGCAGCTAATAGCGGATAGTTTTCAACTAAGACTTATCGCAATAGCGCGCTATAAAATTAATGGACCTTTAAATTAATAAGTGTCAAAGTAGCTGAGGCGCAGCTCACATACGTCAGAAGGCTGTATGCGAAGGCAGCGTCCCGTGTGTGAGTACTTTCATAAATCTGTTCGGAGATATATGAGAGCGCAATTTCCGGTATCCGGCCATTAGCGCCGAGCTTTTATAAGCTTAAAGCTTAGGTTAAAGATTTTCTGGGTAGTTTAATGCGAATCTTGTAATAGGTACGATAAATTTTCTATAAAGTATGTGATTGCATATTAGAAGTCGATTTGGGAGCTCTTAATGTGTATAATTTGGCCTAATGTCTGTTTGACTTGCCTTAGTTGATTTTGGTCGTTGGTACCAACATATTTTATTTCTAGACAAAATCAATCGACTTTTCCCAGTACTAGAAATAAATACACGTGTGCTATTATTAAATTTAAGTCAGTAATTAATCCTACTAATACTGTAATCGTGATATTTTGTGAGGTTATGAGTAATTATGTTTGTATTTCTTTCACGAAAAACTGCAAAATAGATTTGGCTAAAGTTTAGCATACATCTTACAACATAGAAAACTTTTAATACCGTTATTTTAACTAAACCTACGGGTGTAAAACTGGCTAGTACTCATAATATACAATAAATAAATGATTACAATTTTTATGTAGCATTATCATTAAACAGAAATGAATAAGCAACAATACAACTCGAACAAACGAAACGCATTAAATCAATTAAAATGTCTTCATCGCGTTAATATTTAATGCAGTAATTGTAAAAATTAGAAACATTAGTTCCGGCTGTCGTGAATGCAAGCGGTATGACAGCGCAGCTGCATCGTGAGTCGCGGGTAGCTGTCGCGTCGTGCTCAATAATGCAACAATGCGAACCGTTCGATGTACGTCGTCCTTACAAAAAATATGCTACGTTCATCAACCGTGACGGTGAGCTCATATTCAATGCTAATCACATCTGTGAAACGTATTTGTTTAATTAATTTGTTTCTATTATATTTATGAGACATATGATACGGTTGTCGTCGTGTTGGAAATATCAGTTAATAAGATGGTTTTGTATATTTATTATCAAGAGTGATTAAATGCTAAATAGTATTCTTTAGTACTGCCTTAATGGTCGATAATGTTTATGCTAGATGGAATGCTAAGAATAATATTTTATATCTGTCACGATGAAATCTTTTTTCAATTAAGGCAACAATCTTCATAAATCAATTTCCCCCCGAATTGAATGTCAATAAGTAGGGTCGGTCGTTAAATGACACGCTGTAAAATAAAACTTTCCGGAGGGCGCAAAGTTCCGAGCAAAAAAGAATATTTACATTAATTCTCTTCATTATGTTTTAAAGAATAATCATGGGCACCGTTTCCTATTCCACTCTCTCGGATGAGTTTTTATTTGAATATTTTTTCACCGTCTCGGGAGTTCGTCTTTGCGCTACAAAAGGAAGTTTTTATTAGCATCTTAATGATTTTACGGCGAGTCCCCGGTTACAACAGCCTTTATGTTGTCAGATTTTCTTAAGCATTTTATAGACTTTTTTTGCATCTTACATTATTAAAGTTTTCATTCCGTCGCTTAATGAAGCTCATTTCTTTTGTTCGTTCGAGCCTTGATTGCCTTTGTTTTGCATAAATGCAAGATTCCTATTGATTTCTTCTTGTAAATCGACTTAGTTGAAACTGAGACTTCATAAAGTTTTTCTAGGTAATTTAAGACTCGTTACTATTTTATGTTTTCTTTTTATTACCCTGTTATTGTTTTCCTTATTTGATACGTAATTATGTTATTATAATTATTAATATTGTACATTACCCTATAGGTACAACTTATGAGTCTTTAAGTTATTTTATATTACGGAAAGCTTTTACAACCAGGTTTGTATAAACCTTTTATCAATGTTAAGACACTCTGACATTAACTGTTTTTCCGGGCCCGTCTCACGCACCACAAAATAATAATTGTCCGGAAAATCGTTGAAGCTGTATGTAATGTTATGAGAGGAAGGCCGCCGTTTCTCTTCGCTCGCAATTGAGTCCGAGATCTTGGTTTCTTTTTAATTTCCCTACGGTCCACTAATGAGCTCCCGGCGGAGGCCCGCGCTGTTATCTATGATATTCTTGAGGTTGATGCTTATTGTGCGTGTCACTAGTGACTTCCTTTTTTATCGTCCTCTCGAACACAATTCAGCGGTCGCCTAAATGAGCTCCTCTCATTTGCTTTGCTCTTTTTTATTTCTCTTGGCGGCAGTTTGTCTTTTGTAAGGGCTTTATTCCCTTTAATTTAATCATTAGAACAGACAAATACAATTTAAGAGGAATATCTTTTTAGGTTGTGTAAACGTAAAAATGCGTTTACTATGAATATGATCATTGGAAATTCAAGTATAGCTTAAATAATATTAACAAAATGAATCACCAGTGATAGTAACACTATTATTGTGCGGGACAAAGCAGCTTCGCCTTTGTTTATGTATCTAAACGAGAGATTATTGTGAGGCTGGACCGTTCACTAAATAAGCCGGTGTTATTTTCACTGGATTGTGCAATATTGTTACAATCTTTACAGTAGGGCAATTAGAGACGTGTCGCGCGTGTCGGCCACGTGCGTAGGAAGCTTGTTCTAGGGGACTTGGACCCGGCGCACGCGACTCCGCCACATTACTCTTATATTATCCAATGTTTATACTAGGCACGCTACGAGTATTAGGCCGTGACAGCGATATGTTTTATCACCTATCCGGCTTATGATTGTGTGTATAATAACTGTTTTAAGTCAATAGAGCGTATATGATGATACAAATTTGTAATGTGTTTTTGTTTAAGATGTCTGTGGATATGATGTATATTATAGTTTTTATCGTGATGAGCAATGTCATGTCAACTGTCACTGTCACTGGTTTACCAGAATCAAAATAAACAGATTTTTTTAATCTATCGTAAATAATGTTAAATATATAAATTTAGAATTAATTTCGTAAATTACATAATGGAATACAAGTGAAATATTCGGGTATCGAGCAAATCTCCATTGAGGAATTCACTTCATTTAAATATCGCATTTTTCTTGAAGATTATACCGTACGACAGCTATAAAAGAAAACAGGAGGTCTGCCCCTCGATAATACGACGGGCCCGAGGAATTCTTATTCCGTTCAAATCTCTCTTGACATAGGTATATTTTGCCCGATCGCCTCCAGATTTTAATACCTGATTTTATTTAAATTCGTTAATACGGTAAGGGTGACTGTACCCCCAGACATTTATCGTAGGCGACAACGTGCTTGCATTTATAAGCAGAAACATTTACGAAGATGCTTGCGGTGTATGTTTTATATTATTTTAATAAGATAAAATGTTAATACTATAACTTTGATACGTGACTTAATGTTATATTGTTCATTATACCTTATGAATCATCCAAAAATCATAAACGGACGATACTTCAAGGAATACCTATTATAAGAAACTAATTAATCATCAAAATTAGTTGTTATCGAGTTATGCGCTTAGCAACACATTTGGCGATTCATTTTTATGATATAGATATCTTGAATTATCAAAAACTAGTTTGGTTTCGAACTTCTTCAATCATTCACTTAGTGTAATAGGTACATAGCTGCGTAGGATCGGTTTCCCCTCTAAAGATGAAGCACTATAGTGATCATTCTTCATTTGGCTGTAGGCTCTAAGCGTTTGTCCGACTAGAACAGGATCATATATAGGGTCGGTCGAATGAATCTTTTATGAATATTTAGTGAAAAAATATTTTTGGTTGAAAAGTCGATCAAGCGTAAATAAATAAATAAAATAAAAAACACTTTATTGACCAAAAGTATACACTACATTATAAAAAAAAACACACAATTAAGCCAAGCGTAGTAAAATTTACATCGTTTATAATCCTTATATTAGTGTTACATTTATAAAATATCTTATACTAGCTATTGCCCGCGACTCCGTTCGCGTGGACTTTCATATAAACTGTGACCCTCCCTTCCCTCCCTTATAATCCTCAAAAATTGTAGCCTATGTGTTATTCTGATGTATAAGCTATATTGTGGTAAAGTTTCATTCAAATCCATTCAGTAGTTTTTACGTGAAAGAGTAACAAACATCCATACATCCATACATCCATACATCCATACATCCATACATCCATACATCCATACTTACAAACTTTCGCCTTTATAATAGTAATAGGATAGGATAGGATAAGTGTCACCTAAGACTTCTTAATGTAACCAGGTGGTTTTAGATTCTGTAGGTTACCAACCAATGATTTTTAACACAAAATTGTGTGCCGACCAATTTAATATGTTTTTCAAAATGTCGAATGTAATTTATCCGTTAATATATAGTTTTATAATTTGATGTAAAGTGAGTGTAGTGTTTTAATTTAGTTATCGAATGGACGAACGCCAACATATTCCAACATAAGAATATGGATTTTTTTTATCTTACTGTTCTTTAGATTTGTTTCAACAAACTTTGATAATATGTATGTAATCATTTATCATGTTTACACATATACCATCTCAATGAATTTTACCGACAAAATTTTCCTTCCCATTTATTTCCATCGCAGAAGATCTTTTCGTATGAGGCGAGTTCTGTGTTAATATATGTGCCCGGAATACCGTGGTCATATATTACGCCGACCTCTGCCGGACCGGACATAACAATCCTCGATTTGCTATAATATTGGTCTTGTGTCCCTCTCCGGGCGGGCGGTCAGTCGGCGGGAGTAAGCGAGGCAAGAAACGGCGGCGGAAAACGCGGGGTGGCAGTGTACGTGCCGCGTATAATAAGCATTTCATGCACGGGGCGAGGGCGCGGGCGCGGGCGGGGGCGCGGGGTATGTAGGTACCATTTTCCGTAAGTCGTGTACCTAACCGGACCGTACATTATGGGCCGAGGGTCAGCGCCTCGTCCGCTGTCTCTGTCGCGCTTGTACAGCCTTCCCCAAAATATTTCATGTGATATATCCTGGAGCACGTAACAATTTTTATTAGAAACATTTCGTTTCCTCTTTATTTTATGTTAGATTTTTCTGAGACCTCTGCTAAGGATTTCTTTTTAAGCTTCCTTTCAAGATTTGTTTTGGAAATATAGGTTACTTTGATAGCGGTCTTTTTCTGTATCTATAGATTTATATACGTTAAAGCCATAAAACGGAACAATAAAAACCCAAAACAGCAATAAATTTGAAGCAATAGACGAAAAGGTTTGCGCGTTATCAATTCTCGCCACGCGAGGAGCACAAATCGAAGAATATAAAGCTTATGAATCAGCTTTATATTTGTAATATAAAGTTTGTAAACAGACGTCTTGCACACCCTCAAGTTTATTTGTTCTAAAACACTAATTTATTGAAGACGAAAATAACCATGTTTACAAGTAATCAACACAGTGGACAGTTGTAGGAGGGTCGAAGGTAAAACAAATAATAAACAAGTCCTGTCTTGAGAGGGCGGGTTCTCTTAAAGGACTAGGAAATGCGGATCTTGGCCACAATAGTTCTTAATGCATAAATAATGTCGTCTAATTGAAACTGAATTAAGACGATGACCGCTGCCTCGTAATTTATATTAAAAGCTCGTGTTAGGTAAAGCAAACTGTCAAACAGTGATCTTTGGGATTCCCTACAATCCTGAGACAAAGAAGGAGAGCGCAAACAAAACGTAGTGGTCAATAATTCCTGATTGCGGTTCGGTGCACTCACAACGGCGATTCATTATCGTTACCGCCTCGGCCAACGGAGACGAACGGCTCTCGGAATGACCTTAAGTTAATATTTGCTAAATTACTTATTGTATGAGAAATTTATTGAATTCCCTAATAATAGGGAATACACATATTAATATATCTTTAAAAATTTGATATTCGACTTTGAGTACTTTAACACATCAATGCAGATCAAAGCAATTAAACTGTGTAAAGCTTAAGTTTTCTGCAAGATTTAATAGTTTCTTGGATTCGTTAGTTAATTTTAAAGGGGCTCCGGGCGAGTGTCGCAGCGGTCGCCGGAGGGTCGAATAAATATGTCCCAAAGAGTTAAGTGCGGGAGAAGTGTGGAGCGGAGACCGCGTCCGACGTTTGCTCTTCTACTAGTGTTGTTGCACCACTTATTACACACAAAGTTCCGTTAAAGTTTTCTCCGACACTCGAGTGAGTTTAATTTACTCGATAGTGTAAATAAAGCAGGCGGTGTTGGAAGTTTCGCGACGATATAGCCCCTGGGTCCCGACTCCCGGCGTCCGTGCGGTCGAGTGATAATAACGTGCCGTCGGCCGTGACTTCCTTATTAATCGAGGACGACAAATTTTAACGACAAGAATTAATGAATCTCGTTACATGGGTTAATCCCTCGCTCGTAAAGCGTGTGCTCGGCAGTTAAGGTGTTCGGGGCGGGTGATTGCCAGTTGCCACACGGCGCCCGCCGCGCACCTACCTTCCTTACAGCCTCTTTTATCTTATAACGACCGATTAATACGATTACGAAAATTAATTTAATTAATGATTCATATTTAATTAAACTCATACTAGTTAATTCACAATTCGTAAAATCAATGACGTGTTGATTATTATACATGCTATATTTCTTGGTTTTCAAATGAAGAAATGAATTTTATTTGGTTATTTAAAATTTCGTACTACTAAATAAAATTCATAAATGTACAAGGGTAATATATTACATATTTCTGGCCATTATATTTTTTCATAGTATTACTTAATTTATATACGTAATCAAATCGTGTTTGATATCCGAAAATGTTCATCTTCGTAATAAGTAACGCTTAGGCCGGGCCGGTAAGATGAAACGTGTGCAAATGGCGAGTTGACTGTAGGACTATCAGATATATCGTCCAGTTAACGAGCATGCGAATGGAACTTTATTGTAATTGCTTTTTGTAAGATCGAAATAGCGTCATTAAAGAATCCTGACGTCCTGGCGGGAAAGACAAGCATTTTTAACCTTAAATAGTCATTAACATATTTCATTCATAAAAAAGTTCAATAACAAATAAATCTTTAAATTCAAGACCTATTTCTAAATGCAGTACTTATTTAATAACAATAATATGTATATCTATAATTTGTAGTAAGAACTAAGATTCTATAAACATTGGCAATAGTTAAGCGGATCGTTATTTTTGCGTCGTATTTCAATTAGGAGCAAATGAAACGTTGTTATTGAATTGTATCAGCGGCGGATAATGCGTGCGTATTCATCAGGTGAAGAGGCGCGCGGCACATTAGGGCGCTGCGGCCTCAAAGCCAGAAGACTGATTATGTCTATCCGCAATTTCTCTCCGGCCCTATTCGCGCGAGCTAAAACTAGCGAGTTTTCCACCACGCTATTAAGCGGTCGCTTTTACATTTGTCCTTATAATGGAAACGTGCTACTAATTAATTTGATGCGAAACTCATTTATGTCGAAATGCGTGTCTATTAAGCGATGATTGCAGAATCCGTATTTAATCTTTTAAACGCGTCGTGTCTTTCGCGAAATATATTATTGTACCTTCCGTTTTATATTAAGCGAACGTGGAATTATACGTGGTCCAGTTACAAGCCCTCACCCCATTAAGTAAAGGCGAGCTCATTCTCGGCAAGACTAATCAAATAACAGTCTCCCCATCGTCCTCACCCCCTCTCCTCGCGGCTAGTGGTCATCTCTCTTATCGATTGTGGTGGAATTCGTGCACAGAATGCGATATTTCCCAGCGTTCTACACACTCTTCGAGACAATGAAATGAACTTAATGTATAGCGCCGTTCACATACGTATGTGAACGAAACTGTAATCCCATTAGTATAGCAATCCGGGATACGGTTATTTTTAAAATGTTAGTTTATATGTAGATAGATGGTAACAATTGCAAAGATTAGTTAGTTGGTTGCATGCGCCTAACGTAAACTAATCTACATTGCTTGTAACCGCATCCATTGAGCCGCAGGCGGCTGCATCAGGCGTTGTTTGAAGTAGATTTGCACTGTGTATTTACAAAATACTAACGAGAACACGAACGCCTCTAAAAAAGCAATCCACTGTAATCTACCTTTTACAAATATAGTTATACCTACTGTCTACACTTAATATTTAATAAAACTTGTCATGTAAATATATCTGCATTTCACAAACATCTGTAACGTATTTAACTAATAAATACAGATATTTTTAAACGATATTGGCTACTTTTTTATTTTAGATATTAAGTTGAAATTATCAAGTTTTTCTCTCAATGATTCCAATAAGATTTTGCGTGCCTAACCACGTTTCAACAACACTATAAAACTTGGCATGGTTATCGTGTAAACATAATCACAAAATTCATTAGCAGACCCAAGGTAACTTGCTGAGTGGTCGGCTGTGCCATACAATCCGTATACGAGTCCGTCGCTTCACTGGGCTGTGAAAATGATTTTGATTTGACCCTTTGGAGGGTGCTTTTACCGCAAAATTACATTTCCATCTGTGACGATTCACTGTGCTTCTACATTATTTATATTTTTAGAGAACGTGTGGGTAGTATCTACAATGTGGTTTTTAATTCATATATTTCAATGTGTTGCTCATATTTTTAATCTGTTTTTGCTTTAGTTGAGGTCCTATGATGTGTATTAATATAGTAAAGTCGTTTGTTAAATATAAACATTTATAAACTATAATATAAAATGGTAAAGTATAGTATCTTAATTTTATGTTATCAACTTATAACTTTCGTTATGTTTTTGTTTGAAATGATAAAGTTAAAAAATGTATCAAACTGAGCTGTACCATACCATGAATTTGTGTCTTATAATACAGAATCAAAATAATTATTATATTTTCTTTTAATATTAAAGAAAGATATTATTTGATTTTGAAATGAGGAGATTCAATGGCATTGTATTTTATTCGCTGCTGTCATCATTATAGCGAGCCGTGGGGGTTCTCATCCGCAAATGTGTCTGAGATAATTTTATTCGGAGAGTATATCTCCTTACTGTTGATATATTCAACGGAATATTCCCATATGCGCGTAATTCTGTGAAATGGCAAAAAAGGTCTGTTTGAGGGGTGAAATATGTAAATTTATTGTCTTGGGCGGCTCCCGCTCGTGGTAGCGGCGCCCCCGTCATACGCCGACACGTAGGATAAAGGAAATGTTAATGCGCGCCAATTTATGTGCTTTCTATGATTTTGCTGAAACCGCTTTCCTTTTATAGCTTAGCGGAGAGAACATTTTGTTTATAAATCGAAGTGTTTTTAATATGTTTCTCCGTTTTACCTCAATTTGTTACCTGTTATCGGCGGGTAGGAGTTTACATTTACACGGTTTATTGTCAGTGTCTGTTGCTATTACAACCTAATTGAATTAAAAAGTTATAAAATGGATAAATATCAATAATCTTAATTGTTCAAAGTAAATTAATAATAATGCAATGTAAGCAATAAATCCAGCAAGCACAGACCGTTAACAAGACCATCAAATACCCAATCTTCACCCCTCGCGATTTGCTGTGACTAATTCACAAAGGCCAAATGTGACATAATACCGGCATAATTCAATGTTTTGCTCACCATATTGCACTTTATTTATGAGTTATGCTCTGTTGATTATCATGCCACCCTTTCTATTCTACCGGTACTGTAGTGTCATCCCTTTCCTTTGTGGATATTGCTAGGGTGTTGTTTTATCTCGACTGCATAAATGCCCGTTTAAATAGAATGTGTTTCCTTGCGTTCCGTCTGGTGTTCGCGATTTGTCGCTGGCCACATATAGATTTTTTTAAATGCATATTTAGAAACAACCAAGTACAGTCCATAAAAAGTATTTACAATTTAAACATTACACTTTTATAAATACTGTACATTATTTGGTTTAAGTTGTAGTGTTTATTACTTATATCTTTAATTAAAAAATATGTCTTACTTATAAATATACTATTCACTCAGTAATACTCTGTCATAAAGAGCGTCTGTACCGAGTAATGGATTAGAGACCTAGGAGGTTTTAAAAGCAACAATTTTCGACATGGTGCACGGGGAAATGCTCAAAAGAAATGCCACATTCGATAACATGCAAGCCGTTTGTCTTAAATTATCTTATAGCCCTGGACAGGACATACATCACCAAAACCTATGATATACAGGTTATCAAAACTTGGCACAGAGCTCTAATGGCGGCTTTGTACCCAAAACTGCGTCTGCGTTTTATAAGAAGATAGATCCTAGTAAGGGAAAATAATCTAACTATCGTCATGTTGCTATATGTATTTTTGATAGTATGTATAGTAAAGGTCATCATTTATAGGTACTCTATTAATAACAATTGACAGGCTACGTATATTTTATTTTTGTTCATTGTTAGAGTTGGGCGTCGAGTAAATATTATTGTTGGCAGGCTTTGTTCATTTAGACGGCTCCCTTGCTTGTCGATATTTAAATTTTTAAGCGTCGCCGTCGCGCTGACTGTCATGGGAGGGCGCTGCACATCCAATTTGTTCCTACTTTGTCAGTCAAATTGATTGCGGTTACTATTCATTTCCTAATTGTTGAATTCTGAACATTTCAACTGCTTTGAACTATGTCTTATAAATTTAATGCAGGAGATTCGATACTGCAATATTATTATTACTTTAAATGACGCTAATAAACCATTTTATTATCCAATGTATAGAGACACAACCATTTATAAATTTTCAATGAAAGTGGAAGAAATATGACAGCGACGAAAGTTAACCGCAACAGATGACTAAAACAACTAAAAAGAATGGCGAAAGAGCGATGAGTTCTCCACAGGGGTTATTTAAGGGTAGTAGGTACATGGCGAACAGATTCCACGTTATTAGGCGTCGTTGTCAAATAATATAATGCTATATTATACGATGAATTCAATTATTAAAATGCTTCATAACAAAATTTGATAAGTATTGAGGACGAATTTACTGTTTTTATTTAAAGCAGAAATAAATATGTATGTAAACAAAATTTAACAATAAATGAACTCGTATACAGATATTGTGTTGTCTGTGAGTAGAAGTCGATTTCCATAACGTTTAAACTTATGAAGCAAATATCAAGACCGTTCGTGTAACATAAATAATTAAGGAAGTTGGTACATAAGCGTGGTGGCCTCATTTATTATTCTTTATAAGGAAACAAAGGCGAGGGTTAGCCGTAATAAGGCTCTGCCACCTCGCCGGCTTATCTTTATTGCCTCCAACCCACGTAGAATAATAAATCGTTTTCATCAAAAACAAATACTCGACAGTTTTTGCCGGAGTCGAACGAGCGGGCCGGGGGTGGCAATTTTCCACCCCCATAATACAATATTTTCCGACATTTTCCACGGGAATACAGTTTCGAATCGCTCGTTCGTAACCGGCAGGTTTCTTTAATGTGTATTTTTCGTCCAATCAGAGAACGGCGAGAGTCTCGATATTACCTCAACTGTCACACATAAAGTGGAAAATATGGTCGGCAGATGTGGGGGCTCGCGGGGTTAGCGGGGTTAGGGCGACTCGCGCCTTGCGCCGGGCGCGCCGGGCGGGCTGCTTGGCGAGTCGGCGCGCGTACGCGACGCTCCGGCGCGCCGGAAGAAACGCTTCTAACAGGTTTATAGCTTTTCTTTCAGCTCCACTCAGGTACGGGCCGTATCATAACAGGGAATAGCGGCGCGTGATGTGAACCCGTGATAAAATAAATGTCGAGATAGGCTTATGTATTGTACTGTTTATCTAAATAATGGCTGCCGGGAGAAAAGTTTCGATTAAATTTACGCTTTTTTGTTGTTTTATTTTCTCTGTGAAAAAATAACTGAAAAGGTTTTCAAAAATAATACAAGGACGGGTGAATAAATGATTTCTTACATTCCTTATATAGATATATAAATATAATGAAATACTTAACAAAAATGTCTGAAGTTACTATACAAACTAATTTGATATATGCAACGTAGTTCAGCAGGGCAGGTGTAGGCCGTAGCAGGCAGTAGGCAGACGAGTTCGTAGCTTGTAGCACTGGTGCTAGCAGTTGGCAGTGAGCGGCTCCTCGCGAACAAATCGCGAATCATTTCTCATCGCAACTTTTTGTCGGTTCTTATCAGTTAGACTTCACTTTTCATCATCCGAGGGGATTTATGTAATGCCTAGTCATTTCTCGGCGTCGAGGCGAGGCTTATCGGTGGAAAGCGAGCTCAGTTGATTGATGAGCGCGCAAAAATAAATGTTCAGTTAAATTATTCGATAAGTTGGAAACGGAAGTTAAACAGAAATTATCTTTGCCCCTTGCCCCCGATGACTTCACGGCTACAAGAGCACCGTTTTCAAGGTTATTCAATTTCAGTTGACTGTGTGTATTGGTTTTTCATAATTTATATTCGTTCGATGGCTGGTTGAATAAACTTCGCAAAAGTCGAAATAACAGCAAAGAAATAATTTAGAGTAAAACAGTTAATGATGTTTTATTAATTTTTTTTAAATATTAGGTTCCTATGAAAAGTACTGCGAAGCACTACTTTCGATCAGGCAATATGCTCTTTTGCTTCCTATATAAAAAATATTTTACAATAAGCCAAATGATATCGTTATAATGTCTTCGTATATCTATAAAGCCATTGCTGTAGTGAAAAGAAC
The DNA here is from genome assembly GCA_026213755.1 of Eurema hecabe. Lineage (NCBI taxonomy): Eukaryota > Metazoa > Arthropoda > Insecta > Lepidoptera > Pieridae > Terias > Terias hecabe. The sequence continues at coordinate 4,830,956 of JADANM010006787.1, read as the reverse complement.
GCTTTAATTTTTGCTGCTGCAATTTTCGTAAACAACCAATTTCCTCGTCTAGCCTCCTCGCTTATGCATGCTGTAAGTAACGCATACAGAAAATGGGGGAGACGATAGCAGCATAAAATTAGGCATGAAGCAAATGCCATAATTGCTGGCAATCACCGACCCTCCCGATGATTTATGGCAAGTTACCGCGCACTACGCACCGCATTTACATCTTTTGAACATTTGCCTTATCTCTCAGTTCGAACAGATTCATGGCTCAATGATGCCATTATTCATTTTACATGGAAACCATTAAATGGATTGCATACCGACAGATTAATAGTTTAGTGAATAAAGGTTGTATTTTTTTAAAACGTTATCCATACTTAATATTATAAATGCGTCTTTCCATCACGTTAAAACTACAGAACCGATTAGAATGAAATTTGGTACACAGATGGTCTGAAGCCTGAGATAAAATATAGGCTACTTTTTAACTGGAAAAAGAATTATAAGGGAAGAAGGGGGAGTCAAAATCAACGCGGACGGAGTCGCGGGCAACAACTAGTTTATTATTAAACATGATTTTTCATGTTTTTTTAACTATCTTTTGGGTATAGTTTGTCAAGGAACAGTAGGTGAAAAGTTTTTACTAAATAAAACGACAAAAATAACTGGACAGGTAAAGTGTTTTATTAAGAAATTAATTTACCTGTTTAGAATTTCACTTAGTGATTTATTGCCATAATATGAAGACTTAATTAAAAAAACTGTAAATAATGCCAGATTGATTTTATCTATTAAATTACAAATTATATAAATATGTATTAGGTCTTATTATTTCGATGTAGTAGACGTACATATAACGTCCAAAACATCGAAATTATATAGTTATTTTCCTTTTGTGTTTGTCATTCTTAAGGTAAGGTATGTTTCGGAGAAACTTGAAAGAAACGAATAGGACCGTGTTCTATTTAAGAAGAATTCGAGGGCAATAGTATAGCTCGCAGGGTATTGAGAACTTATTATTTACTGCGTTCATGATCGAGTACATCCACAAAGTAAGCAACGGAAACTCGTTACGAGAGGCACGTGTGAATGCACCAACACGTGTTTAAAATAGTTAAAATAGTGTTCTAAATTCTTAAATTGCTTGTGGGACTGTAGTAGAGTGTAGTAGACGGTCCACTTAAAAAGAGCATTGTGGCTAATCTCCAGCGACACATGTACAAACAAAGTTTAATTGTGAGCGGTGCGGCGCCCGCCCCGGGCAAAACCGATTACAGTCTTAGCGGCACAACGCTCACCTTCGATTCCTGCACCGCGGCCTCTCCCCTCCCCTCCCCTCACCCCTACCCCTTACATATTCAATTCCAATCAATCCGACACATATTTATACATAGACGCTTCGAGTATGTTTTTATTGCGGACTCCATCGAATGACGGCCGCAAACATTGCATCCGCCTCCCTCGCTCGCTGGAAAAACCTTTTATTTTTAATTTCGATTTTGATTTTTCCGGGCGCACGGTGTCGTCCTAGTTTTATTTCATTTCGTTTCATAGCGCAGGGTGGGTGCGCGACAGATCGGAATTTCAGATATGTACAATTTAAAATCGTGTAAGTACGGTCAGCGTGCGGCGAGCGATCGAGCGCGGCTCCTCTCCGACTCCCGCTAGACTGACGCCTGTCGCTTTGTTTTCTTTGCTTTTTTCGAATTCTATTTTCATTTGATTGCATTTGAATTTCCGCCGCCAATATCCGCTAACTAAACACGATTAATGCGGAGCGGAGTTGGACAGACGGGCAGACGGGCAGGCGGGCAGACGGCGCTGGGGCCGTGACGCTCTCTACTCGTTTTGTCGTTTTATATTAGAAGCTGGCTAATTTATTGCAAATAGCCCCGCAGGAAGCCGCTGCGATATTAACGCTGATAATAACTGTTTACATTTTTTTTCTCGGTACTATCATAACTGTACCTTTCCTACGAGTAAATTATTTACCTTTATAGAATCTTTGTTTAACTGCCAATTGGTACTTCATCTTACTTGTTTGTTGCTTAGACTTATTTATTATTTAAATATTACATATCATACAAGCTTTTTCGTTAGTATGATACCTATATCATCATTAAAACCAACAAAAAACAAACATGCCAATAATAAGCGCAGACCGCAAACAAAACGTGCTCAACACTTGGTCTATTATAAACAAAGGAAACTACGATTTATCAAAATTGACTAGTCACCTTATAAATAATGTAAGTGCTTCAGGATGACACATTATCACATCGTTTGTTCAGTAAACAGCGCTGTAATGCGACGACAAGCCGGTATGAGATCGATCACGGCGGTCCGTTATTGGCAAACTTCTCCGCGACACGGCCCTTGATTAAAAGTATGCAAATTTTATTACATCCCACGGGGTGCCGGATGGGGACACACGTACGCCCGATTGGGGTCAACTGAACGTATCTGTAATGTAATTAGTATCAATCTTAAACGTCTATTACGCGCTATTATGGATAGCACGTTGCATCATAACAGTTTTAAATTTATAGCTTACCTAAGTAAGTATTGCTAGAGCAATGTTCTAGAGAACAATTGTGAGTCTAATTATATCAGTAATTAAATCAAAACATAGATATTGTTGTCTATAATATACTTTAATTTGTAGACCAGATATAACGTAAGGACGGTATGCACATTGTTAAAATATTAAAATTATTTAACGATATCAAATGCAACCTTAGTAATGATAAAAATAAACATTAAACATTACTCACCAAATACCTACACTTAATAGATATTGGTACATAAAGGCATTAATGCACCCGAGTTTGTAATAAATAATTCGATACAACGTGTAGCGGAGTGGGGTTTTGTTTATGTCAAATTGTAATTTATCGGTTACTCGGCTCGACTAGGATATTACGGAGGGAGCCCCCTCCCGCTCCCTCCCACCGCCACCTTGTGTTCGTTGAAAATTTTATATTACCGTATCGCCTGTTAAGTCATTCCGTTTTTTTCTTGTCCATGACCAGCCGGAGCGATTTTTTGATTAAATTAAGGGGATCAACAGGGAATTTTTAAACTGATTGATAGGTTGACAAAGCGTTTCATGAAACACAAGCAGAATTTATATTGGCTCTAAGTGATTGAGCGAATCTTAGTTTAAATTTTTTTTAGTTTAACGGCCACACGTTGATCGCTGATTTCTGATGCGGCATGTTTTTAGGGGCTTAGTCATAACCTCGCTCACAACATCATCTATATGTATGTATTCTAAAATATATAGCTTATTGAATAAAGTTAAAATTTTATAATTAATATTTTTATTAAAAATATACGTGACTTTTATATTTCATTAGATAAATAATAAAAAGAAATAGATGAATAATAAAGTGGAAATATTATGTATATTATGAAATAATATATTAATAAAGTCGAAATTAAATAAAGCTGATTAATAAGGTAATGTAACGAATCCGTAGCTTCTGTATTATTAACGAGTAGCCTCGTAGAGGGCTGTCATGGAAAACTGTCTCTTAGCAAAGTTAGAGGAGCTCGCGTCGTCGACAACTACGAGCGGAATTTGTAGACTTAAACCAATTTGCCTTAACTTCACTAACAACTTATAATAGAGCAACTTTCCTGATTAATCTATTTTTAGGGTACCATCTCGAATATCCAATCTTCCACGCGAAGTTGATCCAGAGACTGAAGCATTGATTTATACCGAGGTACGTACATAGAGTTTCGTGTTGATTATTTAAATAAAACAAATTTTATTCAAGTTTGCAAATTTAATAAAAACAAAACGTTGTTGTCGAAGTTGTTTGAGTGGCCGGTTCGCTATTACTTTTTTACTTGTTGTGACCCACGGGCCGCTACTTCGCTTGATAAGCAGTAAATTGCTTTTCTTTCCATTTCTTAAATAACCGACCCGCTGCCCATACCCCCGCTCGCTGGACCTATCTCCCCCGCTACCATCATTCTATACTTTTTACTTTTCTCGGAGTTTAATTACGACCCCTCTTTAAAAAGCTACGTAGTGTTATGTTCTTATTATTGCAAGGGTAATAAAAATACGCAAACGAGTCTATTATAACAATTAGACGCTCTCCTTGATATTTAAAAGGGAAATTTAAATGGAATTTTTATGTCCAGCAATTAAAGATAACGTCGACTTGCTCGACATTTTTGTAATTACAAAAATAAGATTCATGAAATGTAGCGTGAAAAAGAAATTGGGCGAAATTGGCGGGACATACCGGGGATGCTGCGAGCTGATGGATGGCCAGCGAAAGCATTACGATCTCCGAGATGTTAATCTTTGTGTCTCTTTGAGTATATTTTATTAAAATTTGTTCCGACATTTGTACGTATATATTATTTCAGTCCCTACGTACATAATCTATACATATAATAAAAACGTAACGAGTCGCTGTCTGTACATGGAAGATATATGAGAAAAAATATTATAGAAGACCTTTATTAAAGCAATAGAATCCAAAACAATGATTTTTGGAATTTTTGTCTGTTTGTCTGTTTGTTTGTGCACGTTATTCTCAGAAACGGCTTATCCTATCTAGATGGAGTTTTCAATTATATATTCTGGTCAGCTTCACTTAACATTTAGTGTTTAATTCAAGTCAATCGATTGATAAATGAAAAAGTTATGGCAATTTTAAGAATCACGCTGAACTTGCTGAACGTTTGTTGGCGCGGGTTAGGCATTTTCAAAATGATGCCCAAAGTCACTTTTCTATGCGGGCGAAGTCGCGGGCACAGCTAGTTTTATATGAGAAAACTTATGTCGTGTTAGTAATTTCCATTAAAAATAATTTGTTTTGAAATATTATTTAGTATATCTACGACGTAAAGTACCTACATGAGTTCTTACTCAGCTATATTCAGCTGTTATATTCTTTAGGAAGGTGTTGGAAGAGCTGAGAGATGTTCAAGTAGTATATGAAGGCGGTGCCAGCGAGCCCGAGGGAGCAGCGGATTTATCGCTGGCGGCTGACGATCTTCCGAGCCCGCGCCCGCGCCGCGCCCGCCCGCACTGATTTATACCGCGCAATCTCGCAAAACTTACTTCACATTTAAATTTTCAAACTGTCTAAGCTCTTAACGTCGACCATATTATCTCATTCGATCGCCTATAAATTTTATGACTCGACTTGCCTTTGTCGTTTCGCTGACTTGAATTAATAGATACAATGGGAACGCTTTTATTATCACACGTACGAGTATAATATATTAGATTTGACGCCATAAGTCGTATGCTAATTATATTACATAACCCATGTCTGTAGTTATGGTTTTATATTAATGCAAGGTTTTTAAAGCATCAAGTTTAGGGTTTTATCACTAGTAGTTACTATTCAATATCATCGACAGATTGTACCAGATATGAAGGTGGAACAAAGCGTTACTAATTTAAAGACGAAATTTATATTTCAATAGGTATGCTGCAGCTTATCTTTTTGGTTAGGTTAAAGCGAAAGGGAAAAAAATGCTTAAATTAGCAGTATGCCTCTTCGTTGTTATTATAATATTTAACAATGTGACCGACATACTTAAAAAAACCTGCGTATCGGCTTATCTATTTGTAACGGCGTCTGACTAGGTGAGGATTTACAACATGAACGGATTCTGCGCGCCCGTTATGAATATGTAATACAAAATTTGAAATTCTGTGAGTGCTCCAGCTATGTTTAATGCCGCAACTGTCAATAGCAAACATAGCTCCCGTATACCACGAAAGTTTATAACATTGCGATACACTTACTTGCGCATACTTACACTCTGTACTGGTTCACATTCCTCGCGACAAGCCGCTCTGATTAAATCTATTTCGCAATCTTGGTACGGAGGCCATCGGCGCAACCCCCTTATAATTTAGTTTGAAACTTTTTAATTAGCTTTATATTTGTGTTTGCAGATTGAGACTTTGATCCGCAGTTTATCATTTGTTTGACTGAGGTTGGAAAGTTATGTGATAATTAATGCAGTTATAGAATAATTAATAGGTAAATGAATTCATTATTACACAATACAAATAGAACATTTTTATTAAGATAATATTACCATTGTTAAGTATATAACGAAAAAAAAATAAAATAAAACGAATAGAATATATAACGTGTCTTATTCAAAAGCTTCTTACAAGATTAATCTTGAATAGGCAACACGAATCCAATACATATAATGAATATCATTTTTATTTATATTGGGTGCAATTAAATATCGTAAATCGGAAAATGTGGTCGATTTAAGAATGAAAAACTAATATCAATATAAATGTTGTTAGGCAAGTGTAACTGGCCATTAAAAAAAGATACCTAATTAAAAAAAATAATTAAAAGAAATTTATAAAATAGGACTTCTAAAAAGTCCATTCACCTTTTTTTGAATATAAAGAAATTTTTATTTATTTTTCTAATAAATTCAAATACAAATGTTAAATACATACTTAATACCTTTCATTGTTGTGACGCATATTATACAAAACTAATTATAAAATCACAGATCAGTGATAAAAATACCAAATATGGTCCGTTACAGAATTAAACTTTGATACATAATTAACCTTTTACATACTTAATCGTTATTCAAAATACTGACAAAACATTTTGTCTAAACTAAAATTGGTAATGCTTTTTGTTTTTTAGGAATACATAATTTGAAATTATCTGCCGTATAGAATTTTTGACAATTGAAGCAACGTTCAAAAATGACAATTATTTTGAGGAAATAATTATTTTTCATTGAGTCGATATTTTGACATGTATGTTTAAATATACAACGTGTAACATAAATGCGTAGTCATATTGAAGGATTGCAAAGAATAACTAATTTTAAATTAATGTAATGAAAATTCATTTCACTTGAATTATTAATAATCGAGTTATTGATTTTTTATTTCTATTGACCAGCATATCGATTTTTAAATTTATCGATACTACGACATCACTTTAGCTATCAGCTGTTACGTGTAAATGACCGCATGACATTGAAAAAGTTACTGCTGTCCTGTCATTAGATTGTCAATGTCATTAATTTATTATTTTGATCGAATTATCTTTAATGATAATCTATTTTACGAATAGCGAGTATTACGAAATGGTTCTCTGTGTTGGTGCATCTGGTGGCAGCCTTCGGGAGGCTCCTCGGTTGTACTTCGAAAGATTTATTTATTGACGGTAGATCCGTGGAACAACGTCGCCTGTTGTAATGTGAATCGTAAGACATTATCATTGTGAAAGTTAGTGCCTATAGTGTGGTGATTTAATAACTGTATTAAAAGTATTAATTTAAAAGATTTCTTATATTGGGGTATCTAATTACCATCTAAAATATATCAATAACTTTAGTGTCATGTGAGATTGTGCGAGTGAAATATTAACAACAATCTACCTACATTTTGGACAAGGCCGACGCGACGACTCCCGGCGGCTCTCAGCGTACTAATATTATACCAGGCGTATACCAGGAGCGCAGCAGTGCTGAGGAGGTTAGTCGAATATGATTCTTACACTGTGTAGTGATGTAACACTTTTGTTTTGATTTTCATATTATCGATTTTATTGATGAATTAATGAAATAAAAAATCTCAAATATGTTTATTTTAATGCGGCAACTTGTATATAGACTATCTATGAACATCAAGCAAAAATATGACCACACATTTCTGTTACACGTTGTATATCCTCAAAACTTTATATTGTTGTAAACTTTACTAAAAAAAATCTAGCGAACAAAAATAAAATTACAATGAAATAAAAATATATTAGCCATAAACATGAATGCCGTTACCTATTAGTAAGATTGTGCTTAAACTTTGTCTGTGAAGTCTCGCGTTAAGAAGTAGATTGTGGATTCTGGACGAATATTTATGTCGGCATTATAGGTACTATGCTTTCGTGGTTACCGTTGCGCGGCTCGACGGGAACATGACTTGAATTTCATCAGCCCAAACTAAATTTCATCGGTCGACAAATATACCTGCCCGTTTGTTACAGAACCTAAATGCAATTTAAGACGTTCAACGTAAATATTGGAATACGTCTTGTACCTACGTTTCCACAAGCGACTAATTAGATTTAGACGTGGACTAAATTCATACTGAATAGTAATGTATGTTCATGAATATGCACACTCTTGATTAGCTTACTATATTAGTTTCCAGTTAGCAATGTTACGTTTACTCGTATTGTAAATAACTGACGCTTAATGTATGAGTCATGTTTGTTCCAATTGGTTAGATTATTCCTTTACATTTCATTTATAACTTTAACATGGTATTCTTATTGGCCGTTTTTCGCATTCTATTATTTAAAAAGTTATTTAAACTTCAGAGCTTCATCTACATGCCATAAGACGGACTAAGGTAGGCTTTAATTATCCATAAATGACATACCAGCTTTATTTACTTCTTCCTAATACTATACTTACAATTTAAAGTGAACATCTGTTTGCACATAAAAAACTTTCGTTAAACCAAATAAAACTATTGACAGACGTATCGAAATCAGTGTTACTTTGACATAATAATTGTCTGTCATATTCAGTGCACGTGTTCTGTATGGCGTGTAAACACTGCAAGGGTTGTATGAGTATATTCAGTTAGATGATATCAGAGGGTATCATTTGCGCTCTTCACGCACGGTCGCGTTTGTTTGTTCAGCGTCGCGGCGTCACATCGGACTGCCAATGTTTAAATAGATGCCGACAGATGTATCATCGTGTATTGCTAATTAATAACTGTTTATTTAACTCCCTAAATTAATTATGTATCTTTATCGTATTGGGAGAGGAAATGGTAATGTTTGTAGAATGGTAGTTTTAAAAGTTAGACTTAAAACATATTTTTGCTTGAAGCTTGAAGTTTGAACGGACCAAAATGAGTATTTCGTTGTCTGAAACTGAGTTTGAAAAGGTAACTTTCATATAACATGATATTGTCATACTGATTGACATTAAGAAAATTGGAAAAGCACTGCGCATTTTGGTTTAATTAGTACAGAGTATAACCCAAATAAGTATTGGATGAAATTAATCGAAGTCAGGATTACGGCAGCTTGCGAGGCTTTAATCTGCTTCGAAGTTATCAGGGCGCGGACTTGTTATCTGTTTAATGTCTGGTAAACAACGGGATCAAGGGATAAGGAGCGTCCTTTCATAGAGAGCTAGCCCTCCGGCTGCAGGATTAAGGGCCGTGGAAGAAGATTGTTGTTCACGTCGCACATATAGCAAATGGACATTTACCATTTACCCGGACTTCCTAATTACTTATACAATTATCTTATATTATATCTGAGGTTCAAATAGAAGAATATTAAATTAGTTTTGATTCACTCTTGCTAACTATCAACTAGTTTAACTTATCTCATGTAACGTGGCCTTTTCATGTCAGTGTTATTGTTGGTACATGTACCTACTTATTTAGACTGTTAAATTTCATTAAATATTAGATTCAATAATTGTGTTCCACTAAACTAGACAATCAGTTCGTCGGTTAGTTAACGTAATCGCTTTTAGGAGAGGCAGTGATTGATAAAATTAGATATTCAAACGATCGTGTTCGGGACGCCTCGGAAGGCGCAACCGCGCGATCGTCATCTAACTTGTGAACTCGCTATCGCAATTGTCTACGATCGGAACTCGGCACTTGAATCGCCATGTGACTCAATCGGTGTCGACTTAAGACTATGTAAATTCAATTTCGTGCTCAACCAACCCCACACGTAAGGCCCACCGAACATATTATTGCTGGATTTATCTTTATTGCAGCTCTGGAACACTCCAACTAACTTCGACTGTCGAACTTACGCCATTAGTGAAGACACCGAGATACAGAATTGTTTCGGTAGGGACAGAGTTGTAAGTCTTATTGCTTTTAGTATCGGCGCAGGGCTAGATCGTTTAATCTAAGGTGTAATATTCTAACTCACATTCGAAGCTTAGGTATGGCTTATTTTGTAAAGCACCCTTTAATTATTTTTAAAAACGTATTTCAATGAACAATTATCAAACTTATACCTGCTCCTGATCCGGCTTACATACTTGAAGTGAGCACTTCTAATATTAGTTAAAGCTTTTAATTTTTCTCTCCAATGTACATACATAAAAAACAGGATGTTTTCTACGATGACATTGTCAACACAGAATTCAATTTACAATCGAATGGCGACACAAAAAGATTGCGAGAGGACGTCGAGTATTCTTGTTATGACATAATACGCGCAATAGCAAACCATAATACCGGACAGGCACAAAAAGACATCACTGCCGGTTTAACAAAAGCATACGTCACCAGTTAATCCACCCGTAAAATGTCCCAAGATGATTACAAAAAAGTAGCCGACAAAAGTGTTGTTGTATGAACGTAAAATGAATTTTAATAAACATTGAACAATCGAGATGGTTGTAGATATTTTGGGAAGATTCAGATAGTGAATAGGAGATAAGCTGGCAAAAGGTTTGCAGGCACCGCGTATGTTTGATGTCGCCTCTTGTCGCCGGAGCGTGAACGGTTTAAGAGCAAAATTGCACGAACGCTAGTGGCATCTGTTAACTGAGCACTCCATACAAATAGATAGTTTTAATTTCGCAGATGGAACGCTTTAATAAAAAATGCACTCAATAACTCTAGATCACATATCTCGGCGATGGGATTCTATTCTGTGATAAATTTTACAGTTTCAATTTATAAAAGCAATTAAATTATATCTTAATTCATTAAATAGTATTATATAAAAGGATAATCATATACATAATATAAGGAAACATTTCTACAAGATACGTAAACGTTAATTTTCACGAGAATTGTGTAATTGTTCGACGCTGTATCAGAAGATAAGTATTAAACGTTTCTCTTTAACTTCTCTCTCGAGTATAAATTCACGGAGCATATTGAAATGTTTATAATTAAATTACATAAAGACGAAGAAAATTAATTTCACAGTGCGAAGTGGTGAGGCTCGCTCCGACAAAAGCGGAAGCGATGCTCAAAGGAGGCGCTGCCGTCGTCTCGCGAATTTAATTTCCTAGATGTTTTTGGAAATTGTTGGGGAGTTGAATAATCACGTTATAACTTAACAGTATTAAATTTTATATGCTAAAGTGTTAATATTTCATTTGAAAGTTTAATTCAATTAATTCCGGAGTTGGATCCATTAAGAGGTAAACGGTTTTAGAATATGTTTCAGAATTGAGATACTTTTCAATTTTACGACGTAAAATGTAGGTAATTATGTGAACATTGTGAGAGATTTTTATA
>JADANM010006787.1:4764227-4778675 GCA_026213755.1 Eurema hecabe | reverse complement strand
GAGGCTGACATGTCACAAGACGTCTGCCACCGGCAGCGGCGATCTCTCAACGAATTCCGATCGGCAAGAGCGAAAAATACACGAGCTGGGCATGTGTGGATAAAAAGTTGCGCGGCCGGGACCTCTCCACGGGAGGCTCTCGGCTGCCGATTGCGTCTGCGCCCGCGCCGGTTGCGTCTCGCCGCGTCATATAAAATTATATTGAATAATATGTTAATTGCTGCAGTATAAGGCTCTAAAAGATCCTTAATATGGAATATGCAACTTGCTTATATGAGTTATTAAAACATTTCTTAGTATTGAAAAGTATCTAGTCAGGTTTCGTAATCATACATAGGTTTCTCTTAACCACTATCCTGTGTGTCGCAATATGTACAGATTATTAAAATGTGACATCTAAATCAAAAATATTTTTCAAAAGTTAAGAATAATTATATAATTGTGATGTCGTAGATATCGGCAGCGTATGTAGAAATTATTATTCCCTGTGTCCAATTGAAGCCTGTTTCAAAGTCGAGCAACTATGAATACAAATTATTTTCTTAGTATATGATAAGTTAAAAAAAAATGCGGTGCAGACAAACGTTCTAGTTCTGGGTATGGAATGAGTGTATTGGGCGAGCCGTCAGAGTATTGCCGGTCGGCGCGGGCGCGCCGCGACTCACAAAAACAACCGTCTGCAGTTCTGGAGCTGCGCACGCGCATCGGGCTTTCGCACTGCAAGCTCGCCCGCGCCCGTAACGAGCCATCGCGCCGTCACGCTAAATCACGTTGTCACAACTCACGGGCGCCCCGTGCATGCTAAGCACCTCACTGCGCTCGACATGCTAATTAATTTAAAACCGCCTTTTGCCAAATGTAATGAATTAATGTTAAACGTATTAATGAATGGCAAAGTAGGAAAACGGGAGAGGAGACCAGCATCGTAATAGAGCGTGAGTACGATCGCAATGTACGCGCACGCCAACATAATGCGAATGACGCGATGTAACGGATCGGCCTGATTATTTCTGTCCATTTCATGACTGTTTAATAGCAATGTTAAACTTGGCGAAAGCAAATACACCCGCCCTGTTTATCGAATATTTTACGATCTCTACCGGATCATTTTAAAATTCTGAACCTTGGAAACCATCGGTTTGTTGTTTGCAATTGTACGATTCCAGACGCTATTGCTAATTTTCTATTTCAGATATTTATATTATAGTTAGTCATTCGTTCTGATTTACCTGTCTGAATGTTTACCCAGATACAGTGTTTATAATACACGAATACTTTATTTCGAATAAGATTAAGTGCAAACAAAATTATTCTGCTTTTAAACATCTGGTCGAGATCTGCGCATTCGATACGTTTAATTCTTAATAGTTGATAGATACAGGTAATAATGTAAACATTTTATTTTATTCTTTCAAGAGAATCTCGTCATTTCATTGATTTTATATTGTATTTTTCAGATCGACCACACCTTTTATCAGATTCAGAAATAAAAAAAAATAAGCTTTAAGAAATATTTAAGAAAGTCTTATAGTATGTAGTCATACATAATTATTAATGTATATATATACTCTGAATAATACACTTATAGATTTCTTACTAATAACAAAGTACCGTCGATGTGTAATTGTTATTATCGAGCGACGCGAACTTAGACGTAACAATTGTACTTAATTTCATCATTTCTGTAATTTTTTTGAAGCCATATTAAGGCAGGTAATAGTAATGTATTTTATGATTTACAAACTGCGTTATAGGTTTAGTTTTGTTAAATAATTCTGAAAGAAAACAATCCTATAGCCGTCGCTATCTGACCGTTATTTTTCATAAATTAGTTGTGTAGTGATAATGCAACCGAAATTTGTATGTATCCATATAAATTACCCAAACGAAGTTAATGTATTTTTTGTGTTACGCTCGCCGTCTTGTTTCCGCTCAGGTGACGAATCGCGATAAAAATCTACTAAACATACTTTGTCACTATATTGTAATGGTATGTTAAACTATTTTAACTATTAATAGTTTTGACGCAAAAGGAAAGCATTAAGTAAGTTTTTATGTAGATTAGTCCCTACTAATATTATACCTTAAATGCGAAAGTAATTTTGTTTTTTACGGTTTACACCTAAAGCACCGGCTTAGGTTACGTAGGCTAAGAAACAATATGAGCTATCTTAAAACAATTGAATTTTGGTTTGCTTTTTTTTGGGTTGTTATCGTTGAAGAATGAAGATAAAACCATTATATTTTATATTTAGGTAAGGTACTTCTCCTTTTTGTTACCTACTTGATAAAAAATAATTATTATAGTCTATCATAATGACAGTTTTATACTACTACGTTTCTTCTGTATGTCCCTATGTATGATTTAACCTTTAAAACCGATGCGGTTTTTTATCAGATCGAGAGATTCAAGAGGAAGGTTTATGAGTATAATACGTGCATAAATACGGGTAAGATTGCGGGGCCTGGCTAGTTAAATAAGTAAGGCACGATAGCAGAAAAATATATTATACCCAAAAACAATGAAAAGTATTTAACACGGGTCACAAGTGCCTACTACTAAGTACTATAAATCCTAGTCTATAGAAAAGATTTTGTAACTGTTTTTGAAATCTAACGAAGTTTTTAAAATAAGGAAAGCTGGCTGTTACAAATTACGATAACGCGTGGGCAAGCGTTTATTTTGTTTACGCATGATGTCGTACGTGAGTTTTGTTGTAATTTACATACGAACACAATAGTACTAGTGTCCCTCTTTAACAACTTGGGAATTCAGGTGAAACACTCTTTGTTTGAATTTTATTCCACGTATTAAACTATAACAATATTAATGAATCAACGTTTGAATGTAATTATCGTAACTGTAGGTACATAAACTGAATTTAAAAGTTCTTATGTCAATAGAAAGCTATACCTAATTATTAATATAATTTATTACCATACAGTTGTTCCCTTATTTAATATAGAAAGCGTCGTACTTTATTAATCTGTTTTCAATTTATATAAAAAAAACCAATGTCTTAGAAAGAATAGGAATAATGCAATTTAAGAGTTGGATATATTATAAACTATATATTAAACTCTTGTTCAGATTTGTTAAAATGTTAATATAATTAAATTTATATAGCTTATTCATATATCTTTAAGAAAACACATACATAGTCACGTCCTTTTACTCTGTACAATACAATTATAGGGAAAACATCTTTAGCTAGCAGTTTATTGAAAATGAAACATGCAGAGCCTTATTAAATATGTATGTTTGAACGCATGCATGCCCTTGTCGTGTCGTCCATGCCACGTAATTATCTAGCATTGATTATGAGGATGCTTTGATTAAATTTTATGAATAATTCACCTTTGCACCGGAAACACAACAATGGTTCGTCGTTCAGTTTATAAATTAACGCTTTTGTTATTTTTATGATATGTTATTAAAAATATGCAAATCGATCGTATTGCGATTGCGACAGGATGCCCGTTTTAGTAATAATGTCGAGTATTTGCATGTAAATGAAGTTTGTATCCGCGGATGTGCCGATTACAAATTGTAATGTGCACCGTCACAGGTATAAAACGCAGGACGTTTGATAGCCCTATAATATTGACTTCACCTGATAAGCCCTCTTTTCACACCAAACAACGACATTTAACAAATCGAACGTGAATTTTATATCGTTAAGTATATTATTATCGTTTATAATAAGTGTAAATGAATTGCATTTATCGAAAAAGACATCGAGTCTTGCGAATAACGATATGTATTAGGATAATAAACAAAAGATACGTGAACATATACGTGTCATTATGCAAAGTTAACTTTTATGAGAGTTGTTTGGAAAGAATAATAACGAAGTCTTGTAAAGAATAACTCCGCTATCTCGCAAGAGATGGCGCTACGTGTAGGATTGCTTTCCAAGCCACCTGCACGCTTTCTCGATGTCACTATTAAAACGTAATACAATAAAACTACTTTCCTATGAACATATCTTGCAATATACAGCATATAAGTTTAAATTATTAATTAAAATATATTTTACTTAAATTACAATGTTAAAATAATAAAAACATTAAAAATAAATAATACACACATTACAATTAAATACGTACCTGGGTTTAATATAAGTATTTCCAAGATAATTTGTAGACGACGTGATGATTTGATAGGTGACGCGAGCTGGTTGCCGGTCGCCAGTCGCTGGTTGCCGGGTGCCGGGTGCTGGGTGCCGGTCGCCGGTGCAGGCGGGAGGCCGCGGGTGCACCGCCGCCTCCGCCCCGCCCCACGCCCCACCCCGCGCCACCCGCCACCTCACGCTCCTACATCGCTTGTTTTGATGTAAGGTGTCCACTCGATGTATGCAGAACCTGACTCTTGTCGTTTCACACTGAATTTTTCTTGGCAGCCTTTATAAGCGCCGTATATGTTGCCAACCTTTTTAGTTTTTTCACTTGGCGCACGGAAAGTTTTTCTAACGTAACAAGTTTTATAGACTCCTTGTTATTTATATGCGTACGTATATTGATTGTGCAAAAATCCAATAATGCAGTGTCTGCTTTTATTAAATTGCTTTATGGTCATTAAGATCTTTGAGTTATATTCGATATTGTTCATAATTTTATATTTATATCCGCTGATTAATTTAAAGATTGCAATCTTTAAATGAAGCACAGTAACACCATTATATATATAAAAGCATATCGACGCCTCTGAAAGTTGTAACATTGTGATTCACCGCGAAGTATGTTTTTAAAACAATAGTATGTTATGGCAATGAGCTTGTCCGACATCAATCGCAGCAGAACAGCGGAATGCCGTTGTGCGAAACCAGTCAAGTACAAAAACAATTTTAATTGATTTTGTTAGTTTAGGCATACCAATTTACTGATAAATATTTAAAGATTGCCTTATATGTGCCAATGCAGATGGCACGCCGCCCTCGGTTTTATAACAACAAAACTTAATTGTTCCGGTAACTGCGTCATGCTACTTATCTTAATATCATACCTAACAACACTTTTTCTACAATGTATCTAACTCGGTAAATCAATAGTAGAGCGGTGCGTATTTTCTTTAATCATTGAACAGCCTTTATGAGTTTTATAACTGACTGGCATTTCCTTTGAGCGCGTTGCAGGTAGTGGCTAGCTACGTGCGTGGTTAATTACAGCATACCTGTCGACGCATTTAGATTTTCAATAAAAACAATATGTGATCGCTACGCTGTTCGGATCTATGGTAATACAAACGTAAGTAAGGAAATAATTGTTAGGTTTTTTAATGTTGTCGTTGGTCGGGCGCGGGCGAGCGGCCGCCCGCGGGTGGCGCAAAGTAAATGCTCGTTGATGTTTCATAATTAGCCTGTTATGAATTTAATAAATATTTCATGCGCAGCACACGGCAGCCGACAATTAATTATTGCCCTCTCAGTGCTTTCATTAATTAGCTCAGTGGAATAACATGGTTCTTTTGGCGTACTTACGTTCGACTCAAAGGAGGTATATCTATAAGGAGTACCTAACCATTAGTGTTCTAGCTAAACGATTATTTTATACGGATATTATAATAAAAGAGGCCACACCGGCAGCTGCAATTTTATTTATTATTGCAGACTTTCAATTATACTTATTATTTTATTGGTATAAATCGTTCTGTCTAAGACGTTCTTTTATTATATTTTATAAGCAGTAATTCGAGGCTTCATGGGACTAATAATATTATAAATGCCATAATAATTAGTACGAGTATACCATTTTTTGCTGTTTTCGATAATCGTTGGAGGCCGTCGAATAAACAATGGAATTTTAATGGGTTATAGTTATTGCTTTTTAACTAATAAACTACTTATATATAAATAATTAAACATAACTGTATATAAATATATGAAACCGAAAGAAATTACATTAGAGGAAAAAATAAATAATTCCAAAGGTAAATTGACCTTTATTTAAATAAAGTAGGTATAGTAATTCAAATTGTATGTTATTTTGATAAAATAAGACCAGACACCACATTTTTATTCTTTATGTATAACAAACGACAATTAATTATGCATCTTAATATTTTCTCGAAACTAAACATATTGCGTAACCATATACATTTTAAGGGTATTTATACTCAAAACAAGTTTATGGAACCTGGAAACCTAGTTAATACCTAAAATAATTTTAGTACAACCGTTTAAATACAGTAATTAATATAGGTATTAAAATAACCCGCCTCATTATTATAGCAACTATTTATAGCACACTAATGAAGTCCATCATTTATAAGATCACATAATTATTAGCAGAATATTTCATTAGGACAGTAGAATCAAAGCTTTATTACTTAATTGGTTTCGCAAACTATAACGGAGTTTTTTGCAGCGCCGCTACGTCGACGGCTTTCGAGAATTTGAACGACCATTAATATATTTTTTTATTTTTATGTCATAACCCACCGAGATGATAAATGGTAGGCTTCTCACTATCTTATACGGTTTTACGAATCCCTTTGTGTTACCGACTGGGAAATATTAATATCATAGGAGCGTTCGTAAGTATGAAGGTTGTATCATAGTTGTGATCTGCGTATTCGTGGAATGGAGTGGAATATTGCGATATGTGAGGTGCATTGGTCGGCGGTACAATGGTCGGTCGGTGATAAGGCGTGCCCGCAGCGTCGAAGTCTGTTCCCTATGATTGTCGGCGGATCGGTAATTTCCCATGATCGTATGCCCGAGAACCCGATACGGTTGTACAACGTCCACGCTCACGAGATCGTTGAATTAATCTAGCCACACAACATATTAGCTTTTGTACTCGGATTATTTGATTAGGTATATTCTATTGGAATAATCGTTTGTTTCAATAACAATTCTCTTATGAAACTACAGTCTTAATAAGACGATAATAAATTCAATAAGAGGTAAGTTGACTTGTTTTATTTACACCGATTCAAATCTAAGTAAAGTATCGGTTCAATATAGACGAAGTTACCATAAAAGCACGAAAAACACCTAAAAGAAAGTTTATACGAAGCAATTAAGAGGTTCAAAATAAATTAAGATAATTATCTAATAAGGGAACTTGAATAAAAAGCTTTAGGGTTGAAAATAGCACAGTACAATAAGCTGATATACTTCGTTAAAGAAAGGTTAACATTCTGAAATTAAGAAAGCCTGCCGAGTATTTACTAAGAATAAATGTAAAAAACAAATGGACGTTTTAAAGAAAATGAACACAGAAAGTTTTTCCGTGTCTGATTCTACTTTGCTTAAGAAAGAAATTAAAATAACTTTCGTGAATATTTATTACATTTCTTTTCTTTTTTACGGAAATTTATTTGATTAAGCGGCATAATTAAATAACTTTTTACAGAAATTACGCTTGGCTTCTACAGAGACTTTCAGAAATAATTTAAAAACTAATTCAGCGTTCTTTATTTGAAATAATGTTCAATCAAGGAAGACTATCTATTAGATGTAATGATTGTTCATAAAAATAGCAAGGTCACATTAACACTGAAAAAAAGTCTAAGTTTACAACTAAACGCTTTGGAAAAGTATCTTCCTCGAGCGGAATACCAGAGGAATTAAAGAATTATGTCCACATAGATTAAGAAGCAATATATCTTCAATATCAAGTAGGTACCTAGATGCGATATCATTCATGTCAATGTTGTTAATAAAAATATCCCTAACATTATTCTGAATAAATTTTGAAAAATTATTAAAAAACAATACGACATATAAGTCGAGACACCTAATATTTATAGTTATTTTTAATTTGCTTCTTTTAAGAAAAAATAGTTCATCCATGACATTTTGGTTTTGTAATATGTAAATGTAACGTGAATTTAATTCCTGCAGGACAATAATGAAGTAGCTTAATTAATAAAAAATAATTATTAACGTGCGTTCAAAGTTAATTAATTATAATTACTGCAACAATACATTATGAGCATCTGAATTGCAAATTGCGAGGAATGCTTTTAAAGTACCGAAAAATTTTGCATTCAGTCATTAACATTTACATGTCATTTTGATACATTGCGTCTAACTTAACGACCCTATACCTATACTTATGTAACCACTTTTTGTATAGCCGATAGTAAAAGTTATTTTCCGGTGAGTAGGTTCAATTGGATAGGACTAGGATTTATCTGTAATAATATTATAAAGAATATATTTTAAGGTGGAGAAGTACACCGATAAGCTGAATTGGGCAGCTCACTCGACCTGATGTCATTCCCTCATAGAAAACCTTACCATCATGGGGAACCTCCTGCTCAGATATCCGCTATTTCAAACAAAAAAATAAAGAGTATATCTAAAATTGTATTAAAAATACGACGCATTGCATCAAACATGGAACAAAATTATTAATCAATAGGATTATTTTAAACCTATACCCTGACATGCGTACTAAATTAAATTATTAACTAAAACAACTAAAACAGAATTTCGAATAAAACAGATTACGATTAAAATAAAATATACCCAGCGAACCCAACCACCGCATTGAGAAACAAGTCTGATAAAACATAATTATATGATTATTTATCAAAAGACGAAAGTCGTAAACTTAAAAATGCCTTAAATAATAATCATAAAACAAGTTTAGTGCGGCCATGTTGAGTATACAAGATGTGTGTCCCTTAAAACCTATAATGAGAATTGATTTAAATTGCTTAGATTAAAATAAAAAAAAAATCTGGAAAAATTATAACAGGCGGATCCCGACTCGAACATAAGGGATATATTATTACGGATACACTGTTAATATAACGCGTCGATCACACTTACTACATTCCATATTAAAGGTTCCCCTTATGCCCATTTGTGTTTAATCATACGTACGTAAGACATTCTTTAACTGAATTACTAGAAAAACAAAACAACAACTCGTGAAACTCATTACAAAAAGTCCTATTAAATAGTAATATCACTAAAGAACGTTTAATTGATCTTAAGAGTGAGTCGTATCCATATTAAGTCGCTGTTAATTTTTTAAGAATAATGAAGCAGACATTTTTATAACAAAGGTCCTTGGCCGTGCATCTTGATCTTAATGTTATCTCTAATAGGTCAATAAATAAAGAGCAACGTGCGAGCTTCGGCGACACATACACGCCAAGGGCTTATTAAAACAAAATGAAAACGACCGCTGTTTATAATATTACCTCCGGTCACTTTTATTCATAATTTAATTCGTTGTTGAGTAAATAAATGGTGCGTCAATTTTGTACGATTTATCGATGCGATTATGCTTGTTTTGATATTGTACTTTTAGAATCGGGGTACGTAGATTGAAACGGAGCGACTTTAAAAACTAATAAGCTTTGTCATTGTGTACTGATTTTTTTAAACCGAATCTGTCATTAAAATTATTATGAACAAACTTATTTCCATACGGATTTCCTTTAATATGTAACTTATACTGAGTGTGGATTTATGAATGAAATATAACCAGCCGCAATGAAATGATATAAATGATGGGCCACGGCCGGTGCTATCTCGCCGCGGCATCTCATGTTAGGGTTCCAACTCCGACCGCTTCAAATCCTCCTTTTTTACATATTTCTACAGATTCCCTCATTTTAATTCCCAACCTTATTCAAACTTTACGTTCAAAAATTAACTTTGTCACCACATCATTCGACACCGCGGGTTTAATGTTATTCAGAGATCGGGATTCTATAAAAGCGATTGTAACCCGACACTGTATTGAATCTGTTATATTTTATGACACCGGACGAGACAAATAATATTTTTGTAATATACTAACTTATTGCGACATCAACACATAATTTATCTTCACATATCACTATTGTAATATAACCATAATTTAAACGTGTGAATATCAAGTTACGACTGTTAACACGACTTTATACTAATTTAAAGCCTTTATGTAAGCTCTCAGCGATGCTGCGTGTGATACGATCTCGGAAAATAGCAAATTAAAGATATTTTACGACCTAAATGAAATATTATTAGATATCTGCTTAAATTATTTCTATCTGCATGTTTGATTTACGTAATCATTAGAACAATCAGTTCTAAAAGATATTTTTTAGTTAACGAGTATTCTTTGTATACAATTATTAGCCTGTGTTAGATATAAACATGGTTTATCCTTGAATGTGGGTATTTGTATAAAATGTCTAGATAGAAGTTTAGTGTGGTAGAATGTTTTCGATTTTTGACATTGAGTTCAAATTTATTATTTTTACCAAACGTTTGTCTTAAGAATTTGATTCTAACTGGACTCAATTACTGAATTATTTTATTTATATTAGAAACTAACTGGTTTGACGTGACTTCCTTTACGCTGGTCTACCATACACCTATCCAATTTTTTCTCTGCTGCGAACCATATTTTTCAAAAAAGAGTTTTCGAAAACGGTTCAGCGCTTAATAAATCATACATACACTTATTAATTTAGCGATTTTTTATATATTCGAAATTTTCTCGTGGCTCTTCTATGTATTTTCTAAGATTGCATGACGATTCGAACCATCTGTCAACTCGCATTGAAAACTTCTTATAATTTCTTAATTTATTATACCAAATGGATATGTTCAAAAATCGATGTATAAGTATAACAAATTTGTAATATAACGGTTTGTATGTGCTAGGTACGATTAGTTGGGCGACGGTAGCGTCTCCCGCTGGGCGCCCCGCCGCGCGCGACGCCCAAACACAACGCTCGCTTGTAATATTTAATATCTTAATAACCGTTTAGGGTGTGTTAAGGCAACACTTTGAATAATTATCCAATTTATGTCCGACATAATAGCGCACTGATTATCTTATATTTCGCTACTTAGAGTTACAACTATGATTATTATGTTGTTATGCTCTTGATTGTATACATAATATACTATATTAAGGATATTCCACATAAATAAACGTAACTTATTTAAATAATCTACTTGAAAGTATTATTATTATAATAATCTTATTAATTTTAAGTAGATTAAATTAGATTTAAGTTGTATAGTAAGATAACATTTTAACATGTCTATTTTGATTGTTATAATGGTCTGTTATGGAATATTGATTCCTAAAAATTTTAGGCTCGAACCCTTCAATGACGTCACTGTTTTACTAAAACCAAAGACAACATGCTCCTTAGTTAGAAATAAGTAAGGGTCGCTAATGGGCGGCGAGTCCGGCAAGTCGGTCGCACGACTCGCAGGGTAGTTACGATTTGGGCAAGTCGATTGAATGCGAGTACCTCCGTAGACCATACTCCATACGACTGATTTACGAGATGAGCGTGTGCCCTTTGTGCTCCGGTTGACTAATGGACGGACGCTCACGGACATTTATGTAGATTGATTGTATGAATTTTATTCACAATGTTAATACACTAACAGATTTAGATGTCATTTAGAAATGGCTCTAAAGTTGCGCAATTTAGGCCGTGAATAATGGATGACAAATGGTTAGTTTCTATACCGAGCTCGTGCAATCGAGGTGGGGCTCGATTGTTCCTCCAGCATACATGTATGCGCAATGCGATTGTTATTGTTCAAACATTTATTTTAATTTATGCAATTGTATAGGTAACGGTCTTTGCGCTTTTTAATTTGAGGTTGCTTCGTCGACCTAATTGTGTTAATAAAATGAAAGTTCTGATGGAATGTACAGTCGGTATCTAACCTAAAAACGTCTAAAAAATTATAAACGAGGAATCCTTCTCGCTTTTAGTTAATAAAAACTGTTACAAAATATAGAGTTATTTCCTTTCCTTTTTGTCAACCGAAGACGACATTTCTTTTGAATTCCGTAGATCATTCCGTCTCAAAGCTATTTATAATAACTATTTGTATATTACAATGATTTCAACGAAATAAACGTAATAGGAACTGAGGTGCATTCTTGCCACGACAGAGATAACATTGTAATATCTTTATGAGTATCCAATAAAAAATTATAAAAGCATTTAGTTACGGTCGTAAGAAAGGGACCATCAGCTTCTTGCAGCGTCATCTTATCGACACGGATCAAATGCTGTTAATCAAAAATTTTAATGACCATAGTTCAGAAAATAATAACCTTCCTTCACCTATCAATAAACACGTTACGACCAAAAAGTTTTTGATACTTGAAACCGAGACTAATTTTTAAGACAGCGTTTACTTTATTTTATGTGTCGAAAAGCTAAACACTATTTTTCTTCAAGTATTTTATTATTATTGTTATCCAATAAAATATTAATAACATCAAACGAATGGATTTAGTGTGTCCAAGGATGACACCAAAAGAATAATTTATAATTCCTTATCTATGTCATTCGGGAACTGTTTTTAAGTCAACTTATAATCAATTACTTGAAGCCAAGGAACTGTAGATGACACTATATTCTTTTGCAATAGGCTGATTGTTTATGTTTTATTGATCACTTTAGATAATTCGAGAATTAGTACAATTGAGAAACCTTTGTGCGTATTGTGTCTTAGGTGCATATAACACTTAATACTGTTTTTACAAAGAAGATAAATGTTATACTTGGTATCAAAATCTTCAGGTTACTTCCTCTTACAGAACAAAAATAATTTTTAAGGCGTATTATTTTTAGTAAAGTATCAATATTATAAAGTCTGGTGGGCATCGGTCACGCTGCGTAGCGCGGCGTCGCGAGCGAGACAGTTTGGCATTTAAACTCTTTGTCACGATGTTATTGACTCCTTATAATTCGGCAGGTAATCCACAGAAGAGACCACGTGGACCAACGTATTCTCTATCAAAGGTATACTTGTACCTATTACTGGTATATACTACAGGTAGGGAACTTGTAGTATATACCTGTACTTATGGTATTTAAGTAGTGTAATTATCGAAGCAATTTACCAAACTGATAAAGTACATTTATTTAATCACTTAAAATTTCAGTAGATATTTTAGTGTATGTAAGAAATTACAAAGTTTGTAAAAAACTTGTTTTAATTAATTTTTTACTTGCTTTTTGATAACGACTTAAGTATTGCTTTTAAAAAACAAATAATGATCTAATTATTATGCTTTACCACTAGCTTGTTGCTATTGGAGACATTAACAAATTAATACCTACTTTATTAGTATGCATTGGTTCATTCGTAAGTAATGTATGGCAAACAATTATTCCTTAATAGAGATGAAAAAGCTCGCTTAAAATAAGGCAGATTAACTACTTAAAATAAAATATTAATTCTTATAGTTTCACAAAAATTAAAGCTGCTGTTAAAGTATCATAAGATACAAAGGTTTCATAGCATATTGTGATTCAGGAAAAGTGCTCGATCATCAAAGGTTGTTTTACTCTAAAATGAGCTTTAACGTTTTTGTATAAGATTAAATTTGCGCGGTAATTACTTCGAGGTGGAGCCCGGTAGCGTGAATCAATTGATTCGATACACTGAGATTCCAACACTATAACTTTTATCTTTATGTTATGCAATATGTGCCGGGAATTTATATTACTGATAAGTATGAAGGTGCAAATCGTTAATTAGTTTGCCGGTACAAGAAATTAATACGCTTCGTAGAATATAAATATCTGATCAATAAATTTAAGATAAGGCGTAAATAGGGTTATAACACACAGTTTTATTGTAAAGCAATCAAAATGTAGGAGTTATTTTATAGTGGGGAAATCCTCATTGTCTGAACCATTTTTCGATAGCTTTTGTTGTTCCAGAGATATACGCAAAAAACGCAAATTTGTAACCTTTGACCTCGAATAAAAACAACGCACAAGGGATATCGATGAGGACATTTGACATATCATTTGTAATGACGTATTCAAGGCCTGCACAAAAATTCAGCTTGTTGGGAATGATTGCATACTGGAGTCATGATTTAATCTATTTTGACTGGACTACATAAATTAGTGGTTTGTTAAAAGAACCAAAACTCCACTTTCTTCCGTCTTACCACAGCGGGAAGGGGTCACAGACGCCTTCACGACAAATTTTAGGATACTATAGAGCTATGTTTCTGTACTAGACACCCGAGGTCCATATAATAGTGTTGTGAATTGTTTAATAGATTCTGCATGTACTAGATCTGATGTATTTAAACGATTGGATCGTTTAAAAGAGAGTCTTAAATTAAACATTGTACTACTGTGTCTTTAATCGTAAAACACTTACATACACGTTGAGAAATTCAGAAAACATACGTAGATAATACATAGAGGAAAACAGCTTTAAAAATGTTCTATAATTTTACAGCCATTAAATGGTAAAAAAAGGCACACGAAACTAGAAAAACGTAATAGTTAATCATGGTTATCAGTCCAACAGTAGTGGAGTTTTTGTGCGACAATTATATGATGTAGCGACAAGTGTCTCGTCTGTATCGGCACGTGACATTTATTCGCTTCATTCTCAATAGTGTACCTGTTTGATCGGATATTATCACGAATGCCCGATTCAATTCACAAAAAATGATGGTCACGTATTTCACGAGCTATGGCTG
>JADANM010006787.1:4715389-4754847 GCA_026213755.1 Eurema hecabe | reverse complement strand
AAGCTATGTTAGCTATATTAAGCATTATATGATGAGTGGTCTGCCAGAGCAGTAGCGTGGTAGACAGATGTCATCTCATGATATACAGTGCACATTGTGTGGTAATTTCGTTCGACCATTTAATTGCCGTTTCACTGTATTCTGACAGCAGCGAGATTAATTTATAGAGACACCTTGAATTAGTTAATTTTAAAACGATATGATATGTCATCATTAGTTCCTTTTATTAATCGCTTGAGAAAGCCCATTGTAGATGTACCTTCATTTATTGTTTTAGGTTAATTTTTAAATATTGAAAGAGAATATTGTAAACCTTTAAGCCAAATAGCAGAAATGTACTTTTTAATTATTATCTTGTAAATTATGCATACTGAACATATGTAGGCTAATGATTTCTATTGCTAGCTTGTTCCGCGTTTTTACTCGTTTTAAACGCGCTCCGTTGTTTCGTTCATATGTACCTAAAGGTTAGTAAAGAGTTTATTTATTTAGTTTATGATTGTCACTATTACGTAGTTTAGAGAAGGTTAGTATTTTTTAATAAAGAATAGAAGAGTTTCGTAAGAGATTCGTAGATCTATTGAGATCCTGAATAGTATCTACCATTTTATATATAGTTATATAGTATCATAGCACTAGCAAATTACATGACTAAGTAACCGTCTTAAGTTAGATACTTAAAGACGGAAATGTGTGATAAATTGATATAGATCATAAGTCATGTTAGTGAACAGAACAGTTTGATATATATACTATTATAAATGTGAAAGTAAGAATATTTGTTACCCTTTAACTCAAAAACTACTGGACCATTTATAATTAAATTTTGTACGTATTTTCTTGGAGGTATCAGAATGAAGATAAGCTACTTTTGATTTTTGCGATATATATTTAGTGGAATTAATGTGAGCGAAGCCGGGGTAAAAGTTATTATAGAAATCGAAAAACAGTAACTAGGTCGACAAGACTTATAAACGTCAATTACATTTCAATGCAACCGACTAAGGCCAGGTATCATACGTGGGTTCTTTTTCAGTTAGTTCATCTATAAATATTAAAGGAGGTCGACTTATACATTTTTAATGCGACCACTGGAAACCAGTGTAACATTATCAATTCAGCGTGTAAACATCGTGAAATCAATTGTTTCGTCATTATAAGTCCGACTTATAAACAGATTATATAAGAATCCTACCTGATTCAGATGTATACGACACTTTTGTTGCTTATCTATAACAATACTTTATTATCAAAGCAAAGAAGAATTCTTATTTCTACGTTAAAATTATTCTAAAATTATACTAAACAAATATGCCCAATAACTTACTGCCAAACTGTTAAATGCTTCGATGTTCTAAACCGAACGTCATAAATAATGCGTTACAATTAAGTGGCGTCACTACAAAAGTCATTTTAAATATGAAATGAGTTAAATCCCAGTTAACAACATAATGCGTGCTTTTAGACTTTTTTTGTTGACACGACGCCGCAGCGGCATTTCCTGCTACCGGACGACGGCGGAATATGACACAAAAGCATATCTTACAGCCATTGTATTATAGTCGGTAATAGACGAGCAAGGAATACATTTTTGGCTCTAGTAAAATGGTGATTAATTGTGTTATAAAGACCTTTATATATCTGTTGTTATTCTAAGTCGCGTCATTTTATAGACGCGACACTAAAATGTTTCCATACGGTTGACATTAAGCATATTTTAATGTTAAAAATAGCGACGTGGTGAGTATAGAAGAAGCTCGAGATGCGAAGTGGATTATATTTGAAGAAGAACATGCAAGGAAATGTCCAATTAGGCATAGCTCGGGTATCGTAATGCGATAATTCCGCGAGCTCAATTGATTTCACGTCTAAAGATAAGTGGTGGATGTTGTCTAGTGGCCATATTATCAGATCGACGTGTCGCTGTCGCCACACGCCGCCCACTGCGTTCGCTGTTCCATACATACGTACTTCAGCCTTTTAAAACCATTATTACAACCGCATTCGCTTCGATTCACCTTTAATCGCTGTTACACGTTGCCTACACATATTTTGGATTGAATTTTATATGTGCATCTTAGTATTAACTATTGATTAAGCGACATAAACGAAGACATTACGAGCATATACGCCCAAATAATATGTATTTACAACGAGAAACATTCAATTATGCTAATTTTTATGGCTATTTAAGAGTGCTTCGACCCAAAAAAGCCGAACAAACGTTCTGCTCTATCTTCATATTTTACAATCATAAAAAGCGTATATGGAGCAATATGTACATAAATGTCAATAT
Organism: Eurema hecabe; assembly: GCA_026213755.1. Lineage (NCBI taxonomy): Eukaryota > Metazoa > Arthropoda > Insecta > Lepidoptera > Pieridae > Terias > Terias hecabe. Next base: position 4,752,551 of record JADANM010006787.1, on the reverse strand, counting down.
TTATCCGGCACACGGCGTGCGGGGAATAGCGCCGCCGATTTATAAGCGACATTCGGGTCCTATGCAGCCGCGGAGGCCGCCGCTCACAGCGGTATATCTGCTATTATAACGTCCAGCATCGTAATTGTCGATTAATATTATATCAACTCGAATAAAACATATTAAATTGTATAATTCGATTCGACAATTCTTTACTAATAAGGCTAAAGCGAAGCACCGTGGCGGTCGAAAATTCTTATACGTGCCGGTCGTAAAAATGTTAACTTTAAGGAATTATGGTACCTGCCAAAATTTTCCATACTATACGAGAGCGTAGACGCGAATGCTAGGCGAGTAACGGCACAGGAGACCTAGGAGCGCACGTGAAAGTGTACACGATGTATCTGAAGTAAGTTAAGTATTTATGTTTAATTAATGCAGGCCTGTTAATAACGATTCATCACGTCCTCAGTTCACAAGGCACCAGGATCAAGCCACACATTTATATTCCGTCAGGTTTGTTGTGGCGTTTAGATTTGGATTATGTTTCGTAATTGTCATTCATGTGAGAGCTCGCAATGTTTGTATCAATTCGGATATTATCGTGATACAATTTATGAGCCACACGCCGATCGTTTGTAGATGACTTGTATGGTGTTCTCAAATATTTTAACTACATGTAAGTGCTGAATGCTAAAAATGTTCTTGTTGAAGGTCTTTTAAGCAATTATATTGTACACATGTTTACTTATCCCCTTGTTTTGTTATCAGATCAAATCAGATTCAATCCTAGACATTCGCTATCTATTTCAGGTATAGCAAACACGTATGCAATTCGCGCTGATAAGCTTAGGCAATGATGAACTCAGCTTAATATGTATAAAGTGTTACAAAGAATAAAAATGACTATCAGTTTATTAATACAAAATGACAAATTATATCAATGATCCTTAAAGCGAATCAAAAGCCAATGACAAATTTTAATAATAGGGCACACCTGCTATTCTTTTGATCGTAAATATCTCTCATTTATGACTCTAATGGAGCGGAATGCACATGTTAGCATTAACATAGTTGTATCGCAACAAAGCACAGCTCGAACAATGCCCGTACATTCTAATAATATTTTTTGTATCACAGATATTCCCTTTCATCTCATTTAATTTTAGACCAACTATAGTTTGCATTAAGATCGTGTCATTATTGTCTCTGTTCAGAACAAGTGATAAACAACAATGTCTTACAAGTGCGCTTGTTACATGGCACTTTGTGTTTTATACGCTCGGGAAAGGGTCGAACATTGCCTACACAGTTTTGGGGTTGAGTTTAAGATTGTGTGAAGGTTGTAAGCGATAAATAATAAGCGACACTAGTAAGAGACGTTGTATAGATGTCGTTGGAGCGTTTACTCCGGAGTCACGGGTCGATTTAGAGGATTGTTGGTTGCATATGCGCAGGCGGTAGGTTTTGTCTAGTCGCACTCGGCCTTCTTTGAGCATTAATCTCTCGCAGGAGATGAAGCGATACGCATTTGTCATCATGTCCCCGATTAACTTCGTGAAACTCGTTGTATTGTGTCTGATCAATTGAATTATTATCTTAACGATGATATTATTAGGCGACTCTATTAAAACTTAATTGAAGCTGAACACCTCTTCGTCTTTTATGATGGATCCTGTTATCCTATTACTATTATAAAGGCGAAAGTTTGTAAGTATGGATGTATGGATGTATGGATGTATGGATGTTTGTTACTCTTTCACGTAAAAACTACTGAATGGATTTGAATGAAACTTTACCACAATATAGCTTATACATCAGAATAACATATAGGCTACATTTTTTGAGGATTATAAGGGAGGAAAGGGAGGGGTCACAGTTTATATGAAAGTCCACGCGAACGGAGTCGCGGGCAATAGCTAGTTAGATATAATTGTATATCAAAAGGAAGCATGAAACCGTAGTTGTATAGGTTGGTAGAATCTTCAATGCAAAATACGGGAATATGCATGGACGAGATGCGTACCTACCACACGCGAATAAATTAGTCAGTCTTTAGGCGGTCGGCAAATATCTCAGAAATATTATGTGCATGAATAGAGCTCCGTATGACGGACAGCAGAAAGGGCTCCCCTTAAACTTACCTTGTATTATTTTGTCATTATTAAATTCCACTGTCACAGACCGTTCTCATTTCAACCGGCAAAATATTGTATGCAAAATTATATGACATCTGAATGAGCTTAAAAACTCGTATAAATGTTTTATCAATTTTGAAAAAGTTAGTTTGGTCTGCAGGGATCTATTTATAAGAACGTAATAAAGGCCCGTTTAGAGTCGTACACATTCGGGAAGTAACACTAATGGTGCTTAAATTATCATCCAATTGTGAATAATGTATCAAATGAACGGGATTGAGTATGAGCGAAGTGGAACAAGTGACAACAGAAAGTCCTCGAGGAGGCAATCAGGCAGTGTAGTGGATCCTCAGTGAGTTATCGACATGTCCTCAACAAGCCACAAAATGAAATTTCTTGATGCCGTCAATCATTTTCCCCTCTGCGTGATCACTAGCGCTTATACTGCGGCGTAATTTGTAAGCGTTAGATATCGCATAAATAATAAACATATTTCTTGTTTTGACTTTATGAAAATAAGATTCTCTTCCCGCATAATATTTATTCAGAATTCTTATAGAATTTTAAAATCATATTTCTGTAAAGATCGAGAAAAACGATCAGATTTGTGCTTTGTTTGTTATTCGATTCATAACTGGAAATTTTCTTTTCAACACTTACATACACATATTATATACTATTAAACTGAAACGATAAGAGTTATTTTTTTTAATTTACTTTTGGATTAAAGGCAGATTTTTTACCAACTTAAGAAGGAATACTATACGTATTTAATATTAGGTACAAAATCAAAAGTATTTCGGAATATAACATGAAATCGCTGTTTCTCTCACACCGAGCCTATACAGAGGATAATCGAAGCATTATTCCACTGCGTAAGCCTGTCTATTCGCTGATTGACGTTACGTTGAAAACTGCAAATATGATAGCTTGTTTTGCTACATTTACTATTAAGTAAGACGTTTTCCTTGTATAGTAAAATATTGTTTTGGATTAAATTGAATCAGGTTGTTTGGTTAATCCAATAACGACTTTAAATTATGTGTATAATTATAATATTTGTAAGCAAGAAAAATATCAGATATGGAAGTTGTTTTCAAATATTTTTTTAACCTAACATAATATTATGGGTACTACAAGTTGATGCTTAGTAAACTAATTGATGAAAATAAATAATAAATGACTATGTACTTAAATATTCCAAGTGAACGTTCAGAAGGCAGACAGAAAAATATTTCAGAATTGAGATTGATGTCGCACGCATGTGCAGACGGCTTGTCTTGTATGCAAAACAACTCGCTTTTAAATATAGAACTAATTTATGGTCATACTCCGCGATTATAGATAAAAATAACCGACGTAACTCTCGGTGCTCATAATTTATTTATTTAAAACTAAAGGTAAACGCACAGATAAAAGTGAAGTGTTTATGACGCTAGCTTTAAGAAATAGAGATTACGAGCAAACTCAAGGATGAAATAAAGTTTAGAATCATCAATGCTGCTTATTATTTTAAAGAATCGTAAATTAATTCAAATTAAAAACCAGTTCGTATTTTGTTTTATTCGTACAGACAACTTTGAAACTATTAATTAGGCACCTATAAATATATCGCGATAAAATACGTTGATAACAGTTCATCATACGAATCGCATAATATTAGACTGATATAATTTAATTAGGCAATAATATGACGATGGGATCGTGTCAATAAATAATTAAAATAAATCCAAATTAAGGGTGAGCTCCCACGCGATAAGAGGTGTTATTTATACACCTTTATGTCACAAAGGAACCGCTGCCGAATATCACCCATAAATATTGGAGTGAGGTGTAATTTTTCACATACCAAGTCTTCTCGAGCGTCGCACCTTTAAAAGAAAAGCAAACAAAATTTAATAGGGAGAGATGCGCGGGATCGCGCTCTTCAGGTAAAAATAAACTATAGTCGGCCAATGATTTGAGATATTTTTTAGGAAAGCATTCTAGTGAATCACGTCGATTTATTTTACGTATTATTTTTGCAACTATAAATCTTGCTTTAACAGTTTCTTATAATTGCTTGAATTATTTTTGAATTTTTGTTCTTTTACGATCACTTTTAATCCATTTTAATAAGACTATATTGTATTCTAAAGATGCAAATAACATAGTTGGATCAGACACGAACGATCAAATTAAATCTTTATATAAGTATTCCTACATCTATTAATAAACTAAAAAGAAGTTTTAAAAAAGATTCGCACCAATTTATTTTATTATTAGTTACCTCTTTAAAACCCACAGAAAAAGAACTAAATACAAACTAGATTACTTTTAAAGCTGTGCAGAGCAGTAGATATAAAAGAATAGAATATAAATATAGGTAGATTATTTACGTTTATTGGTTATGGAGAGAGTTGAGCGACGCGTCCCGCGAGCCTCGTAACTGGACTTCGCGAGCTCCGAGGGCGCCGCGGCTGACGGATATATCCATCTTCAGGGAATTCTACGCCCTTTCTCAAATTATAAATCGCTAAGGGCTATCAGAAGCACGTACTCTACATACTACGTTTTGGTCGCATTTGGCCAGATTCAGAAATTGGAAGCTATATGTTATCTACAGATTATTAAACTCATTCTTTTAAAGTTAAAACTACACAGTCAATATAATTTGATGCTAGACAAAATCTTTACTAATAGCAGTCGATTTATTAAATGCAAAATTTGATTGAAGGTACAAAAGTACCAACTCATAAATATGCGTACCATAACTATTGAAATATTTGATCGGCAATAACCGAGGTTTTCTCGGAAAAATGTAAATTAGTGTTTTGTCAAAATTGAAATGAATTATAATAATTCTCGGGATACAAATATATCAGAGAACGACCGTCATATTTCAACTTGGATATCACGAGGACTTAATATTGGTATTTGTGCCCGAAAACCGTGAATCAAATATTTGGCCTGCAATAAAAAATAGATAGAGACATTGCACGCATTTGTAATAAAAGTCGCACTATAAATAACAGTCATGAAATATAATACACCTGCAATCTTGGGAAAATAGGAAAATCATTTTCGAGGGCGCGCGGTCAGGCGTGGGGAATATTGTTATAAATGTAGTTTTGTGTGGGACATAAATAATAATGTTGGCCGAGCTGGACACCCGAGGAACGTACGAGCACCGAACGATATGGATAGTGGTGTTTCGGCGAATTCTACTGCATCGCGTTGACTGCAATATCGCATATAAATATTACTCTAGTAAGTAGTATATGTCCATGTTCATGGGCGGCAAAGTTCACTTGGCATCAGGTTTGCTCGTATACCCCTTCTTATATAAAAAAATATATTAGTTAGGAAAAAAAATACAAGTGAAAATTTTATTTAACGGCTCCCAGATTTACAAGTAATTCCTATACGAAATCAATAAATTTTCCTTCTTCATAAAATAGTATGTCGCAAATCGCAATGTACATAATTCCTATAATTATCAAGTTAAGTCCGACACCAAAGGCAATATTCAGCACGTTTGCTACATATGAGTGAAGAAAAAATTCAGTTGCAGCTTGTTCGCAGAGAGCGAGCGGGAGTAGCTCACCTCTGGGAGTCATTTCGTCCCGACAGCTTGTAAATTCTCCATTACGCGATATGAAATATGCCTCATCGCCGATTACGATATCCTCCAAGATTTAGAACTTCATCATTTTTCTATTACTTCACTATTCTTTTAAATGATGTTTTCATTTGTAAAATAATGGGAGCAATAAGATTTAGATTTTTGTCTAAACAACCTTTTGTTTTGTAGTGGGAAAAAACCTCATAGTGTACCCATGGACATCTGGAACGGACCATGGGGTATGTTTCTGAGTCCGTAAGGTAAGCAACCACTTCCGCCCACAAATAGTCACAATGCTAAACTCACTGATGTGATGCCGGCCTATAATAAAGGGGGTAATGAAAATATTTCTATTTTCGGGAAACATTTTCTTAAGTTCAGTTCAGTGTTAATAGATGGGGTAAAGGAGGGTGGGGGGGACAAAGCGATCTGTTAAAATTGTATTATTGCTCTGTAAAAATATAATGTTTTTTATATTTTTTAACACCCATTTTATGTTGTTCTTAGAAAAGCAATCTAACAATCTGTTTTAATTTAGAAAAAGTACTCGTATAAATTTACTAGCTGTTGCCCGTGACTCCGTCCGCGTGGATTTTCATAAAAACTTTGACCCCCTCTTCCCTCCCTTATAATCCTTTTTTCCTAATTTTTTTTCATATAAATGTTTTTCCCGTTTCTCCCGTTCCCTTGGGAATTTTGCAATATCCTGTTGCAACTAACCTTTAAGTTTACTAAGGTATCTGCATGCCAAATTTCAAGCGTCTTAGATTTTTCATACAAAAGGATTTTCCCGCTAATTCCCGTTCCCGCGGGACTTTCGGGAATTCCTTTCTAAGCGGATGCCTACGTCATAACATCTACCTGCACTGCAAATTTCAACCCGATCCGTCCAGTGGTTTGGGCTGTGCGTTGATAGAACACTATGTCAGTCAGTCACCTTTGAATTATATAGATATATATTATATATAGATATAGATAGATTATACACTTCGTATTAATCTAATATTGTAAAATAACTATAAAGCTTTTGGTTACTGTGGGAAATGTAACTAAAAACACGTTTAACTTTATCTTAATCATATTATAGAGCAAGAAATAAAATAAATTATTGATATTATCATACATGTCATACTAAAGCAAATGGTGCTTATAAATGTTATCCAAATATAATATCCAAGTGACATATTTTAATATCAATTATTACATATTCACACTGATTTTATATAATTTATTGGCTATATAATTTAATCGGAATGTTTGATCGGATTCTTGGAACCTAAGAAAATATTAAAATGTGAGTTTTTGACAAAGACGACTTTACAATCGTAATGAGTTCGTTATTATTACATTTAAATTTTAATAATAGTTACATAGAACTTGTTTTTAACATGAATCTGACGGCTGCGTTTTTATTTATATAATATAAGTAGACCTGATATAGACTAAAACACCAACAGATGGATGAATATGACCTTTTAAAGATAAAAATGTAGAACATGGGAGCACCTATTTAAGTCTATTAAGTTACAAATTTTATTACTAGTAGGTATAGATGGTAAGTACAGTGAAACACGTACGTCTTAAAGCTAAAATATTGTATGAATAAGCATTGTGACAGGAGGACAAAATAATTAATACTACACAAATTCATCCAATGGAATATTTAGTGTTTAAAGTATTTTGTAGTGTTAAATGTGTTAATATAGCTTTGTTATTCACTGTACATCAATTTTCGTCGTTTATATCTTTTTACAGCGCTCGAGATTAAAAATTTACGCTTTTATTTTCACACAAACACTTGGCATCGTTTTTATTTGAGTCAATGATATTTTTTGACCGCATATAACGATATTACAAAACAATGAAACATTCACATTGATGTCGGCGACAATGCGCACTCAAGTTCCTGATATGTCATTGAGTGCGAACCTAAATCTGTTTAAATAATGACAAGAATAAAATCGAGTATTTATTAAACTGAGTATACTGTGTCACGGACGCAGTTTTACAGCTGAAAGCATTAATCGTTCGCAGCTATGAATATTCTATGTGACACCGCTTCTATTAAGAGTTACTTCAACAAACGTGGGTGTCATCGCATGTCCTGGAGGACATGAAAATAAAATCATCGCTATTTATGCAACTGAAAGCGTATTAATGGTATACGGTGAACTCTTATATTGTAATAAATCGTCTGAAAAATATAACTGTCAACACTATGTCATACACGTGTCATCGGGCGCCCCGCTCGTGCGGGCGCTCTCCGCGTCTGGGCTGCGTCGCGCGTCCACTATAAATTATACAAACATAAATAAAATCCGGCGTACTAAATTTTAATATATATTTTAATAGCTCACTATTCATCGAGCGATTAAGACGTGTTTATTAGCTAAACACTCGTTATACACAATTGCTTCCTTCATAAGTTCCTTTGGTCTGAACGTCATAAATCAGTTTTGATGTTAACTTAATAGATACATCTGTGCTGTGATTAACAATGTTTACTTTAAACTTCGTATGAAAGTTTTTAAATTAAATTTATATCATATCAATGACTTCTTTAAAATCTATTGATGCTTTAATTTAGCTAATCATTTGAGCTGATTTTTAGCAAAAGATTTGTTTTCATTATAAATACTTAACACAATTGCGAGAAGGGATTCTATTTAATTCTGTATTGCAATAAGCGACGAACAGTTTCGTCTCAATTAAAATATATTAGCGAATGCAAAATTAATGAGAGTGATAAGAAATTCTGTCAAACACTGTCTCCGGAATAACCACAACAACAGCTGCGGTGTCCATCTATTAACTGCTGTCATATAACCCTTGATGATTTTTAAATTGAGGTATTTTAATTTTTTCATTTCAACTAAAACCAACGGCGGAATGTTAAGTACACAATATTTTTCGACGACTTCTTAATTCCAACAAATTGGTGAAAATGAAAATATTTAATGATGCGCATCCAATGTAGAAAATGAGTTCTTAAATTTGCTACGAGACATTAAATAGTTTGACGGACACATTTAAAACAATAGCAGAACTCTTAAGAGACGGCTATAAGTAATTTAATTGGAATCGTTTTGAAGTTCTGCCAAAATGACTAATTCTCGCCTGCTCGTGCTGTTTCTCTATTTATCACACGTTTTTTATAATGTGGGATTAGAGTTCAAATAAGTCTCCTACAAAAGTAATTGATAGTCTTTACATATAATATTAAACTAGTTATACAATGTTATTAGTACGTTTAAGATTTTCTTTTATTCGAAGAATATATTAGACCCGTTTTTTTTTCAATGTTCTTTTCGCAATTATTTTAATGATAACAATCGATTTCTGTTAGGTCATAGTATAAGAGATATACATGTTCCTAAATTTTGTAAATTCGCCATTAACATTATTTTATAAATTATAATGCTTTATGATAAGTCGTATTATATTATTATATTTATTATCTGCAATTTTTTGTTGTCTTCATACTATGGTTATAATCACACTGTTTAAAGTTCTTGTTCATGTGTTTAACCAAATTATAGATAAATAATAATATCAATTTAGACATCTTATAATTAAAAGTGAACAAACATTTTATTAAATTATTCATATTAGAATAAAGCTGAAATGTGCAGTAACGCGAGGGTGGACAATTTGTAACATACATGAAATGCCACCAGAGCAATAAAATTTTATAAAATCACGGTTATCGTAAACAAAACAAATAGCAAATTTTACGAGCCATTCGTCGCGCTTTTCCATTTGCATGGCGAGATGTAATATGACATGGGATCCCAAGTGATGGGTTATGGAGACGGGGAAGCCATTTTGTGTATACTTAGTTCCTGATTCTTACATTTACGATTATATTTATATATTAAATTAACTCATATTTTAAATAAATTTCGTTACCGCCTCTTTCTAGATAACTGTTCGCGACAACCATTTGCTTCTGTATAGATTTCACCATTTTCTTCTTCCAACGAATAACATCTTATTGTATATACACATCCTTTAAGGAGCTGGAGCCGCCGCTAGTTTTAAATAAATTCACTTTAAATAAATAAAAATATGTTGCCTGCTATATTGTCCTCAAAACAAATGTATGTACAGACAAATTTACTATAAAAAAACTAAGTGAAATACATATAACGAAAGAATAATAATATTTACTTATCTATACTTGCCTTAATTACATGTTAAAATTAAAAACAACGAAATTAATACTATGTGTAGTTAATTAACCTTAAGAATATTTCAAAACAAAGAATTGCTAAATAATGTAGACAGAAAATAAACTAGATAACTTAGACTATGGTTGTTTGTTTTCATATTTAGTCGAAACGGTTGTTCGTGATAATAAAAAAGTACCGAACAAAGGGATATAAAAAGTTGAAGTCATAACAGGAAACATGATATAGTGGCTGATATGTTTTGAGAATTACCTTGCTTCGTCATAAAGCGGCGGTGAGCAGCAGCTGGCGGCACTTCATGTGGTTTCCGAACAGCTTCTCTCTAATAATCTTGTTTATTTTCTGAAATGGAGCACGCGTCATATAAAAATGACTATAAAAGTACGTTACGGACGTCTTTAGAAGTTTATTTATTTACCATTTCAATTCAAAGTCGTACCATGAGTAATGCTTTGACGAAAAATTATGTTCATCGTTCGTATTAGAGAAAACAATGAACATGCATCGTTTGTTATAATGTCAGCTTTACGTCTAGACTCTAAAACAATAGATTAAACTAGTTTCGATAGAATTATTGTAGCAGGCCAATAAATAGTATTTTTTATTGCCAAAGAGTTTACAGTGACGCCTTGATTCTAATCTAAAAAGAACATCTTTCACATGCAAAAAATAAAACATGTTCGTTCCTATTAATTATTATTAATTCATGATTTGGTTAATTCACGGTTTCAATAATTTTAGATTAAAACAGTGAAGTACAACTAGAGAAAGCTCAACGGTTATCTCAAGCAAATGTGACGACTAGCGGTGCTTCAATATCATACATAGTTTCGTAATTACACCCTGAGCTTGCACGTAGCAAACACGAGGATGTGTCAAAGGTAACAAAATAGATGAATCCTCCGTTGTTATTTGCTGACGACTCCTTATTGCTAACTGAATAAGGAGTCACCAGGCAATAACAACAGAGGCATCTCCAGCGATATCTCAATATTGTAGGTGTGAGTTAATTAACACATGACGCTGGTGGAAATAGAATTCCTGTAAGCGCGGAGTGTGCGGGGTGCGCGCGCGCCCGGGGCACCGAGCCGCACCCGTTCACCCGATGTTTGTTTACAAGCAACGAGACTTCATTACGCCGCTGGCTAATGTATTCAACTTCAGCCTCCACGTTAGCAGCGACACTTCTCGGAATCAATATGCTCCTTGTATGTTTTGATTGGCTGACGCTCCACGCCGCATCACAAATACGCCCTTACAAGCTACACAATACAACACACTCTCCCGTGTCGTCATCCCACGACATTAATGACAATGAATACAACGAACAGATTTCAATGTTAATACTTGACGGGATATTTCCTATAGCGGTAACGACCTCTGCATTGAACTTGTCCAATTTTAGGGTTAACGGGCATTAATTTGTTTTATTGTCAGTTTATCGTTTTACAGTTTCCTGTTCTAAAGCATTGTAACGCCATTTTGTTTGATTCAGCGGCTATTTTCACTATTTCAGTAAATGTTTAATGTATTGTTATGATGTCGAGTAAGTTATTGGATTAGTGAGTTATATTTAGTACCTAATTACTTCTTAAACGAACTTCTTATACATAAAGAGAACCTAAACTATTAGTTGATCAAGTATGAAAAAACAAGAATCACATTCTGAAATGAAAGAAAGGATATTGCAAACTCATAATGTGCCCGTCTGATCTCGCCCCTAAAATAATAATGTTTCATCTTATAAAAATATTGCCCTTACGACTGTCGTTCTGTATATCACGGTATTTGTCACAGAGGATCACCCTTTATGTTCGTTTCCAGTCAAACCCCTTAGATAAGCGAGCCTTTTATATGCCAAATATAATATATTATGGCTTACATTTCTGACGAAACCATACTGTAGACATCCCTAATTTTATAATAGGTAGGTACATTACAGCGTACAGATACAGTCTTCGCATATTTTCATACAGTCAGACTGCCGTCGTATTCTTATCCGAATTTCAGAATTAGAAAATATATAAGACAACGGTAGAAATCTTTAGAACAAAATTAAATAACATTAATATTTTAGTCGATTTTATTAAGAAACTTAATTCACCTATATTGAAGGGTATAGATTGCTATATATTTATAATTTAATTTAGTAAATTAAAAAAAACTGAAACGTGCATATCCGTATGTTGATATCGGAGCAGAATACACGAACCATTACTTCCGACATATGAGCAACGCAAAAATATCCGCGCATTATGGGTTATCAGAGGCACAGTCGCGACTCCCCGCTTCGGTCTTCTATTCACTTTCGGTTCTTATTTAATGGATTGCTAGCTTTCATTTCCACAAACGTACAAACTTTCCGATCCTCTGATCATACTAACATATAAAGAAAACTATTTATATCAAAGGAAAGCATCACAATATTCAGATTCCAAAACGTTTTCTTAACAGCATTTTCTGATATATTCGAGTATGAAACTTCTCAGCGATCTGTTTGCTCGTCTATAGCTCCCCTTTCATATGAAAGGCAAAAACAAACAGAGAATGTGCCAAATAGCAAACAATATTATACGGAATGCACAATAATATCAGTTCCGGCGGCGTGGGTTTCCCTCGCGCGAATAAATATGAAATTCGAATACTTCTCGCGGGCGAGCAAATATTATGGAAGCTTGGCTTTGGTAAAATGATAACCGTCAAGATTGAAAATTTGGATTTACTCCCGCGGGCTGCGAGTGCCGCTGCTGAATGCCAAAGTACTGCATAACTTATTGTTGACAATACACACAGTAGTTTGGGAATAATATTGTATTGAAATGTCCATGTAAATGATATACGCTAATATAAACTTTATAATTATTTTTGGTGAGTACACAATAGTTTTTTTATAAATAGTTTAAACATTTATTTGCTTACAATATTAATAATGCATACTAAATAATTGTATATCTCAACTAAACACATTGATCATTGAAATTCAAAGTGAAATGTATATTTAGTAGATAAAGCTTACTATTTTAAAGTGAAACGTGCACACGTTGACTCGCGAGCCACCACATAAAAATAGAAGTCACTGGATTATGCATCCAATAAAAGGAAACGTTACTCACACGTACTGTGATTGAATCAGAGAGTAACGACTCAACAAAATGGAACCGCAATTTTCTGCAATGTCATCGCTGCATATAAAAAGTTATGACCACTGGCAATATTTCCGAAGGCAGCGCTAGCCGGAGGAAACGATATGCAGTAAACGATCAGGCGTGAGGTCTCGCGGGGCCACTGCGCCTCCCTGACCCGTCCGATTTTATGCCAATTTTCATAAAAATAAATCTGACTCTTGTTGATTGAACCAGTCGCCACCCTGTGTTCGAGATCGCCTTTCTATTTTATTTTTATTAGCTTAGTCGCAAGGGTACGAATTATTGTTTTGCCATTTGTCCCAAAAATAAGATAGGTCGGAGCTGAGGCGAAACTTTATGAAGTTATTTTTATTTTGTAGAAGTTTGGCGTAATTTTTATGTGTTTTCTGATTATTAACATATAAATAAATGTAAGAACAATATCTAAGATAAGATAGAAGAAGAGATAGCAAACTATCCTAGCCCGATAAGTATCTAAACGACCGCAAACAGAAGCTCGATTATCCGCACGTAACTGGTGCTCATACGAGTACATTGTAATTGGCTCTCAACTTCTTAATTTTTCAGTATTCAAGCAATACATGATTACCATAGAATTATACTTGATAATGACTTCATATATATCCAATAAATATATCAATCCGAGTCCGCCTTCAAAAATTAATTCCAGCAAAAACGAGTTATGTGGAGTATTTGGACAAAAGTGCAGACTGTAGTCAAAGAAGCATGGCGGGCGATCGTGATTTATCGTCGGCCGCTTTTGAATATTAAATAATCTTTAATGGGAGCGCATGATCGTCCCATTAGCCGACGTCGTTGCTTTCACGTTTAATAAAGAGTCATTTATAAGCCAGCGACGCTTTTCCCTTATCTGGACGAAGTATGTCTCGCGTCTGAGAGGTGCCGCCCTATCGGAATTAATTCATAATTTTTATCCTTATTGAGTATACAAATTTTTATCATCTAGGCATTGTAGGTATAATCTAATCTAGACATTTTTGTAATCTGTTTGTACTGCAGGGCTTGCACCCGCAATGTCGTTTTATTTTTATATTAGGATAATTCTATCAATAATATATATTACTTAAGACATAACATTTATATTTAAATAACTTAAGACTAAACATGTATATTTATGTCACTAAAACTAAAGACATTAACAATTTAAATCATTTTAATACATTGAATAGTTAAATATTCGTGTTCAGACTGATCTGATAAATTCTTGCATCTACATTGATGTAATGGTCTCTTCTTAGTAAGGAGTCCTTACCGAAATATCTTCGCTAATAGTTACGATCTAAGTTACTATAACCAGTGACTCGATTCCCACGATGGGATGGTTAACTATCAGTTATCACCCCATTCAATCATTAAGAAATTACTGTTATTCACACATCTCAGTTCGTTGGGTCCGAAATGACATAAAATTGCTATAAATACTTATATTGTGGATATTTTTATGATTAATAATTTTGTATATAGTTATAAATATTGTCTAGATATTAAGAAATTTATATTTGATATACCAATATTTCATATGCAAACATAGTTTCTAGTTTAAAAAGTCTCTATGGATAATTTCCCGCAATAAAAGTACATTAATCCCCAATGAGTTATAATGGAGCCCATACACATTAAGACGATGAATGTCCTATGAAAGGCATACAAGATTACTTAAGGCGCATATCGTCAGTTACGACTTCCTAATGACACTTCGATCGCGAGCGGCACTCATTATCACGGAACATTCAATCGGTTAGCTCGAGTTATTCCTCTTAATATCTCCGCAGCGTGGGCAGAACGGCCGGGATATCGTCACGTATTCGCGGCAGACCGTCGTAATTATATCGAGGCAATTACACAGCAACTAATATATTATAATCGTTCTGTTAGCAACAGTTGTTTTTACCAGAGCTCGGTGAGCCGCCGCGGCGCGTTTTGATCGGGTCCACGCAGGCTCGCCGTAGCACCCCATTACTATCGCGGCGATTGACCGATGAGATGTGAGCGATGCGATGGAGGAACACGTTACACGCTGTTCTATTATGCGCTACGATCCTGATGTCGTCCAATAGCACCCATTCAAACGGCGATACTATTTTCATGTAAAGCATTCATCGGCATCGTTTTACACTCTGAATGAAAAATATTGATACGCCCGTAGATGTATTAAAATTCATTTCATGCTTGCAAGCTTTTTCATTTATTATGAAATAGGTATACTGTTTCATTGAGCATTTAATTTAAGCGAATGAACCGTGCAGAAGGTAATTGTTTTAATCCTCGGGAAAATCAATACAATACTACCGTTTATACAATTACAAGGCTATTGTGAGTAGTTAGATAGACAGGAACATTAGGCAGTCAAGTCAATGTGACTGCTTAATAAAAGGGTAGAGTGGGTTTGATTTGCTTGCGAATCATGAGAAAATTATGCCGGAGCACACGTCGAGAGCGAGGCAGGCAGCTCTTTGAGAACATCCGACGGATAAGAATAATTACTTGCAATGATTGAACCCTTATAATCCGAGTTTATTTAATAGTCGACAGATGTTAATCGCCCTTCTGACTGTGGGTAATTACGCCTTGATATCTTAAAAACAGCCTACAACTTACAACAGGTTAACATACTTTAAGCCGAAGTGAATATTT
This sequence comes from Eurema hecabe, assembly GCA_026213755.1. Lineage (NCBI taxonomy): Eukaryota > Metazoa > Arthropoda > Insecta > Lepidoptera > Pieridae > Terias > Terias hecabe. Next base: position 4,736,839 of record JADANM010006787.1, on the reverse strand, counting down.
CAAAACATGGAAATAAGTAGGTATGTGTATCATTAGAAAATAATGTCAAATATGTTTACGATGGAAACTTTATATTGTCAATGAAAAAATGGAAATTGGACGATAAGGTTTTCTATCAAATACAACCAGTCACTTCGTATTTCAGTTTTTATTTTCAATATTATTCCACAATATTGTTTTTTTTATTTTAGTTTTTTTTGTAATATTCCATAAGACTTCTCTCATCTTGGAATAAATACAAAGCTTAATAAAGTTTGTGATTAAATATGTAAATTTAGTATCTCTCTAATTAGCGAACATATTTCTTTAATTATTTTAGCCATTGTATGTAAAACAGCAGCTATTTTGTTCTTCACTTTATATCACAGCCGCGGTTTTATTAAATATGTAAAATGTAAATATATATTGTGTTATTGAGCTACTTCTGGCTAGTTGAAGGCGTAATAAAAAAAAATAATTTAGCTTGCTAGCCTAGCTTTGTTTAGCCAAAGATACAATAAAATATAATAAAGAAGAATCTTCATTCTAATAGCGACTTGTGTTAAGTTTTGTTGTAAAACATAAGTTAAATTTAATTCGTTAGATAAGGGCAATTAAATTTTTGTTCATATTAAACTTAAAGATCATATCACTTATAGATTTATAAATGCTAGAATGCTTTTTAACACACGTATGTTAATTCTAATCCTAGTTGCATTTAGACTGGGGCGGCCTAGTAATTATGTGCTTTCATTTGTCTGTTTCTCAGAACAAACGAGCGGGACTCGCCGTGTAAGCCTCCATGTAAAGCAGTTAGCAGTACTCTAATCTCGCTATGCCATTAATTTAAAGAATATCTACGACGTAACCACCTACCAGTTACCACCGAAACACAATTCGCTTCACATTTTCTTATTTGCATATTAAAATAATTTCGAGTAAACGCAATACATGCGTATTACATATATGTTGCTAACGACGTATGTGGTATGTATGACACGATAAAAAAGGAACCTTATGCCAAGGTAATTTAGAGCACAAATTGAATAATTAATGTCGAAACCGTGGCTTTGTTTATCACAGTAGACGCTAAGAACGATGATAGATAAAAGCTGGTTGTGCGCCCAAATAGATAAACTGGCGTGGAAATTAATGTCTGGATTTACTGGTGCATGAAGTTCGTAGTTAATTATATGTTTATAGTTACACATTTAAAAATACAACACTACAAAGGGTAGCCATTATCATTGGAAGGAAACGTATATGTTAAATTTATTCTCGACTCGAGTATTAGATTGTAAGATATATCAAACCGTTTGTCATTATTTAAATGGATAAGCATATCTATGAGGCATGAAATTTATAGCAAACTATATATCATTACTATTATCATATTTGTTTGAGAATTGTGTACATACTATACTAGATAATACAATGTAAACAATTCTCATTCACTATAAATAGTCAACACCTAAAATTCACGTTTAGAATCAATCCCATTAAAAGAAAATGTTCTTCTTGTTTAGTACAAGCCGTCTTAAATGTTACTTATTTATTTAGTAACGTAACAAACGTATTTGCCATAATATTATTGTTTAATTTCCATTTGTCTTAAATCTAATCACAATTATAAAAAATCCGTAAAGCCTTACATATTATGTGCAGTCGATTAAAAATAACATCTACAGCATTTGTTAGAGTAAGTAATCCTGGTTTGATTAATCTTGTTGGTAGCTAATTGTAAAGGGACACGCGTGCTCACGCACCGTGGTGTCAGTTTACTTTATGAACAAATTAATAATTACAAGCACAACTTAACAACATTCCCGCAACTGATACGCAATCTAAAAACAATTCTATGAATTACAAATTTTATGATGTCCGTTTAATAATGTTGACTTTATAATTTTATAATATGTTAATTAAACAACTTCACACATTAAGAAACAGCCCCATACATCAACGGTTTACGACGATATTTGTTAAAGTTTTTGTAGGCATTTTCACGCTCGCTTACCGTCAAATTCTCCTCATTTATAATTCTGTAATTACTGAATTATGTCTACACTTATGACAGTCTAGTCCTAGTAATTATTCCAACTGAAATACCCTTAACTCCTACGTAAGTATTCATAATCCTTCATTCTAGGCAATTTGATATTTTCCCCTCCATACAACCCTCCGTAGCGTGTTTAACACTTCACCGATTTTTAACGTTTGTAGTATCAATTAATTAAAGAAAACTGTGGGGAGGAATATTGAATAGCTGCAGGTAGGCATACCATTATCGATATCACCGTTAAGTGTTACGCGATAAGAAACCTTGGTGTATGAAATTAGTGTGAATAATGGTCACGATGTATTCTTTTTAAAACACATTCTATGGACGCCTGCGACAACAGGGGTGAGGGGCTGGAACCCAACGAGAGTCGTTTGCGCGTGAAATTATTATCATATAATACTTGCTTGCTTTGAACACGGTAAGATTATTCAAATGTTCATAGCCTTACTCCGCTGCATTCGGTTTATAGCCCGCTTTTGCGCACATTCTTGAATGCGTCGCGACTTACCGAGCGGCGCGGCGGCGGTCTCGCTAAAATTTGTCAATATACTCATGTATATTAATGCTAGCTTCGTCACGAGCGATAAGAAAAGATGGAAATTTTTATGTAAATTGTAAGCAGCTTTAATCCAGGACTGATGACAATTTATACCTACATTTAAATATGAGGGTGAGATAGTGGAAGCGACGCTAATCCAAGCAGATAACATTACGATATAGGTTTTTTTTGAATTTAAATACTTTGTTGAAGAATACGTTGGAATTACACATATTTCCTTACAGCGCATCGTGAAACAGCAACCAAATTGGGGAGAAAATTCAATTATAAATAATGTTTAACTTAAATAAACTTGTTAAAGTTGACCCTCCCGTGACTCGGTCTAAACTTCGTAAGTGGGAGGCTCGAAGACGTAAAGCAAGTGTTATCTACGAGTGTATTTTGCTTTGGACTCTTTATGAGTTTCAAACGAGATCCGTCACGCAACGTTAACTCGGTATAGACGTGATAAAGTGGCCGCTAATCTGTGCTATTCGGGTCACATTTAGTACATTTTATTAATCACAAAGCATACAAATTACTCCCCACTTCCTGTGATGTGACACCTTGATTCGGCGTTATATGTTAATTTTATTGTAGCCGCATTTTGATAATTTAGACAATTTTTATATGACCCTGTTTGGAGCCGTAGAAGTATTTCCACTCTCAAAGAACTATTATCATTATTGAATAATATTAATTTCATAGCTTGAATAGGTAGAACTTTGTCACACCTTGCCTGCTAATAAACTAAACAAAAATAAAACAGTTTTGTTACACTATACATTATACAATTATGTTATTTATATTATGTTTCCTAACCTCATTTTACTAATTAATGTTCCAAGGTCCTATAGTTTCTATCTAAATACTAAATTCATTCTTTAAAGTGGAGCTTTCCTGTCTCCACATGGTGCCTGTGCCATACCTATAGGTTTTTTTTTTTTTTTTTATGCGATGAAGTAGGGAGACGAGCTGGACGTACTCCTGATGTTAAGAGAAACGCCAGCCCATAACCAGTGCAGTGCTACCCGGAACTTTGCTAAAGCAACTCCGGACAGAGGTACCGAAAAACTAGTAAAAACACCATACAATGTAAAACATGAATACGAGTGTTCTATTTTTTTGGTTTTATTTTTTATATTAGGTTTATTTAAATGTAACTAATTCTACTTAACTACTATATATTTGTGAAGCAATAAGTCAACTTTGGTACGTTTCTGGCAACACTTAACCATAACGACTGTTATCAGTACGGCGTTTATCGCGTAATGCCGACATAAAAAGGTCGTGGCGAAACGAAATTAAGGGTTCTAAATATAAAATAGAAATAAAAAGCGAGTAATCGTGTACATAGGTACATACTTATTAGTATTTGGAGATAAAATGAAGTTGGCTCGCTTTAGGCAATTTATTGGGGTAAGTTATGGGCGACGCGCGGGCTCGAGCGCCTAATTTATTCGCCGTGCACATAAATTACTTGATTATGAATTCAAGTTAACTCCACTGAGTTATTCGTTTGTTGTTGTAGATTGTGCTTTTGTTACACAAACAATGTTAATAACGTTTCGCTTCTACCATCCTTCTAAGACAATTAAACGATCCATTTATACTGTTAACCCACCTAATTATCTGATATGACTGTATGTAGGTTGAATTAAATTTATTTAGAAGTTAGAATACATATAAAATTAAATAGAATTAATTGCACAAGAAAAATAAAATACAAATGGCTAGATTGTTTACGAGTGCACAAGTATATTAGCATTATAGCAGACACATTAGAAGTGCACAGACAACATAATGGGTTGCAAACGCGACGAGTTAAGAGCGAAAATAGGAGCAATCTCATAAAAGCAATAGTAGGGATTATGTGGAACACCGATGGTAACATCGAGCTGTTTTCCGAGCGGCAGTAACGCGCCGCAAGTCGCTGCAGCGCGGAATAATCGCGGATACCCATAAAAGATGTAATTTCAGATAAGCTGAAACGGACGAGCTCCGCCCTCTTCCACCTGCCCCCATGGCCCCCTTCTTACTTTCTAATGACTAATTATTATGCTGTGCGTTGCGCTAACGTCAGTTAATGCCTACCCTACACCTACCTGCTTATTCTTACCTCGGGGTTGCGGTAGGTCATCAATCTACGCGAACGTATCACGACTGCTTTTTTGTTTACCGTTTGTGTTTCAGGCTTTTCATACAACGTAAGTCTATGTAGGTTGTTATGGTATAAATACTGTCTGAGAACGTTTTACTTTGTGTAGTTTTGTCGTATACTTTGTTATTTGTTTTGTTTCGCGAAATTGGTGTTTTTATTTTTCGTGTTCGTATGTATATCAATATTTTCCGCAATTGTTATTACTAACAAAGTAATAATTTAATTAATTGTTGTTTTTACGAGTTGCTGTACTGCTGTGTTCTCAGGAATGACTTTGATTTAATATTAAAATAGAAAATATTAAATATTTATTCAACTGACATTTGACAGCTCAGTCAATTGACATAGATAAAAAATTATAACGATAACTATTGTTGTTACATAAAATACATAACAATTTGAATATTTAACTTTAGAGTGTTGTATTCGGCTTGTAATCTTAATTTTAATATCTTTTGACATTATTATTTTAGAGTGACAATTCACACAACAGAAATAGAACAAGATATAAATTATGAAGTGAGCACAAAGAATGGTTTCTACGCATAATGAAGCGGTGGTCAAGACGGGCCGCTGGCGCCGCGCGCCGCCCGATCGCCGATACCCGCCGATGGGTGATACGACAGTATTAACATACCGTTCGCACTGCGACTCATTATCTCTGATTAACCCTCTTACTAATGTAAGCACTGTGCTCTATCTAATATACTCGTAGCGAATGCTCTCCAACAGATACGAATTACATCTGTCGAATTTTATGTATCTAACAATTCGTTGACGATTTTACTGCGTTCGTTGTGTAACATTTTCTTGTCAATTTTAATACTCGTAGGTAAGCAAAAATGCAACTGTTAGAAAGTCGAATTAAGCGTCCTTAAATAGTTTACTAGTCACATATAGTATTACTACTTATATAATATAGAAGAAAGTCAAGATAATATTTGCGTTTATAAATAAAACAACGTATGCGACGCGAAGCCACATATTGTCTAAACAGAAATTACCCGAAACGTACAAATAACCCGAGCTATAACGGTACCAGCATATTGGCATATGTTCGTGACTAGTTTACGAGTGCTACGACATTGCATATTAATTGTCGCTATCGAGCACATCGCTACGACCTGGCCTATGTGCAATACAAACGCGTAACGTAGCTATAACATACATGCATATGCAAAACGTAAATGCAGCTTTCTAGTTCCGACCCTAGCCGTATTAGCTTCCAACCGTTTGCAATGATGCACTGCCTTTGAAACTACTAAATTAACGCCGCGCGCATAAACTACGGTAATCCATTCTTACCAAACCATTGTTACGTGTACATAACTCAATATTACGCAATAGTTAATCGCAAGCTATGAAGTAATACCGAGATCGATAAATCTGTACAGTGAAATCATTGTAACTTGATCAGATAGAGATAACAACGTGTACCAATCAATAGCTTTGCTGAAACAAGGACAAGAACTTATTTAGCTAAATCAAAGCCTAAAGCCTTATTTATTTTACTAAAATTATTAACTAGCTGCGTGGGAAGTAAATTACTCACGCGACGTTTAAATTAAATTCAGATTAACCTTAGCCACCCTAAATTGTTGTTAGAAATATTTTATATAGACCATAAAGTCTATGTTTTCAAAATGAAACGTTACCATTTGATATAAATTTAAAAATATTCTTAGCGTTAACTATAATAGCTTGTTCCATGTCACTAAGAGCTTATTCAATTGTCCGGTATCAAGTATGCAAAATGACATATAGCGAGCGAGCCCGCTATACTCGTACAGCAATAGAGCGAACGCATTCTAATATGCAAATGTATTTAAATGCTGAGCCCTCTTCATTACAGCCGTATCGATCTTAGATATACAATTTGTAACTTGATAGGTACCCAAAGTCCTACAAATCAGACGATACAAAGTACGGCCGCTTTTGCTTCGAGATATTTTGCATGTTAATTGGCAGCTGATTCAAAATCATCGAAGTATTGTATTATATTTATTCCTTTATTTTCGCTATACTATATTCCTATATTTTTTCTGTTGTATTATGTAATCGCGGTAACTGAGTAGAATATTTAGGTAGAAGACCTGTGGAGCATCGCGAATATATGGGTTGTATAAAAAAGGGCTGACTTTGGGAGAAGGGAATTCAGAATAGAATAATAAAAGTTAAAAAGTGGGACGGTTACCATTTAATTTAAGATAAGGAAGAAGACCTTTGAAGAGAATCAGAACTTGTAGAATTCGACATCACAGCATAACATTATAAACAATTTTTTAATCAATATTTTAAAACTGCAATGTTTTATACGAACAATGTACATGGCCAATCCTTTTTTTATATTTCTAGACGCCCGACGACTACAACAGTTATCATAACGTCTATCATTAGACTATATAAAATCCGGTCAACGTTTTTATAATGTGATGGACTGTTTATAAGCCTATATACGTTCTGACAAGGGTAAATTATATGAATGTCTGCGAAATTTATTAGTATGGTTCATAAAAATAAATGTAAAACAAAACTCATATGCAAAACAAAACAAATTCTTCGCTACCTGGTTTAAGAGAATCGAGTCCTTAGCGATCGTTAGTATTCACTAAGCTAACTAGCTTCGGGCCCAATCAGATTAATCTTAAATATTTATTGCACATAGCCTATTGGCAGACGGAGTTGTGCTAAATTAGTATGACGATGAATACACTGATGGTGAAGAAAACGGTTGTTGCGTTGTCGAGGACCGTGGGTGGCCGCGGACTGACTGATTAAATACTAACTTAATGAATATTAATACCGAGCCAATGATTACTTTCACGACTCATTTTAACTATACATTTATTTACGCGTTCGTGTGAGCACTTTTAACTTATAGTTTTCATATAAAGTTTCCTATTAAAACAGTAACATAAGCTTACATGCTAAAATTTAACTGTGCGTCACCTTGGGTACTTTCTATCACACAATAATTAAAATGTAATACCTACTATTTTAAAATAAGCTGAATATTCTTTTTTGCCTCAATATATATTATAAAATATAAAAGCTTTAATGGTCTACTTAAGGGTTAGTTGAGAAACAAATATTTTTATGCCTATTAAGTATCAATTTATTAACAAATCCGTAACCTACAGCGTAGTTAAAAAGAAATAGAAGAAGAGTTGCACCTGTCGAATCTGATAACAGAGTTTTATTTAAATTTTGTTGGTTCGAGACAAAAAGAAGCAAAACGCTGTATTTGTGTCTTATTAAAAGAAATTTATAGTTTGAACATAGTAGCTGATTGACCTCGGTCACTGGGCGCTCGCATGCAAATGTTATGAGCCATCTAGATAGTTTCACTACTATCGCGGCTGTACTGTGTATATGCAGAATATGTAATGTATTACTTACTCGATTATAATGTTGTAAATGCTTAATTATATTTGTCGTACGTACAGGCTTAGAGAAATTGTAATTAATGTTAGTTGATTGATGTGATATTAGCTAAAAGAATCTTATGTTTTTAAATACGTAAGATTCAGAAAATTATTCTTTATGTCGATTGCCTATTTGTGTCGTTTAAAAAGCTACCCCTAACATAAAATTGTATTGATAAGTGTTTCTATGATCATAGTCATAACTCCTGAGAGATAGCTTAAAATAAAATATGCATTAATATTGTGTTCACAAATAACGCGTCGCAAGGTGCGCCGGCGCACGTGTCTTACGCCCGCGGCCTTCCTTTGCACGTTTTCGAATTCGAATCCGTGTCATACATCTTTACGCCCGCAATACAACAATAACATTTGTAAACTGGACTCTAAAACCCGTGCTTAAGAACGATTTGAATAATAATGATAAACGAAATTGATATTCAAAATAATATCACCTCGGGGTTAACGATTACCGGTGCGCGCATGCGCCACAGATGGCGGGATAAACCGACGTTTGTTTCCGCAGTGATATCTGAATTAAACGATATAAAAGGCTAGAAAGGTGTTCATTATCATGATTTATTCAAGAAAATAATTCTTGTGCCACCCCCATTGTGTCTACCGATAAGCATTTCAAATTAAGTGGGTTCACGAATTTTGATAAAAGTTCGAACTTAGGAGTCAACTCGAACGCCAACCGCTGCTATTTAAATATTGATACACTTCCAATTACCATACAATAGTTAATAAGCTTATTGATAGCAACTGTCATTGGTATTCAATAATTTTAAAACACGATAATAATTATCGAAATTTTTAGTATATCTTATACCAATATACCTTTTCAATGAAGCTTTATAGCCGTTTAAACCAGCCACTTCACCGCTGGGTATAGTGTAAATTAGCGGCACATACAATGTCAGTGAAAAAAGTAAGGCAAGCAGATTGTTTAAGAGTGAAGCATCGCGATCGCAAGGTGATGGTGTACCGACTACAGTGTATTGTAGGAGTATAAGCGTCGAGTCTAGCGTCGTCCATCTCGCGGCTCGCCGGCACTGAGTACATTCCCATGTAAGTTTTTACACCTATTATTTTATGTGTCGGCAAGTAAAGTTCGGTACGTGAGTTATAAACTCGCTCGCGCCTCTCTCGCCCCTACTTTATAGGTATTAACGACTTGTCCGAGAGTTTTCTTATAAATAAATTTGAAGGGTAACAAGGCTCGCTTTTGTCGGATTAGTAGAGTGGATCTTGTTTCACTTTGTTGCGAAGCCTCTTCTATTTTTTCGTGCCGGAAATTCACGAAGAATAATGTCCTTTCGATTCATTTGTTAATTTAAAATTTACCTACCGGCTATCGAACGACCTAACATTCTTGTTAAATTGCAATCGTAATTTTAACATCACCATTTTTTTATATTTGTAAGGACCACAATATGTTAATAACAAATACATTCATCGTCAAAAACAAAAATGATACCTAGTCTGTACAAACAAAGTAAACGTATTTATTTTGTAATATTATTCAAGAGAATAAAAGCCTCAAATCACAGGATCTCGTGACATTAGGCTATAACATAGAGCAGACTATAAAAGCGGACATATGGAAGTTAAGAGCTCGCCTGTAAAATATCAGAGTTGTAAAGTAAATGCAATGGTAGCGGGCTGCGACGTGCCTACTGCCGTGATGCGTGCTCACTATAACTACTAGGTATATTCATTTGTTTTTACTTAAATCTTTATAATACTGTAAATAAAAGAAAAATTACCAAAACCTTGTTATAAAACACTTCATTAGTTAAAGTTATTTTGAACCATTTTACCACAAATGACAATTTATGAGTGCACTTCGAGGTTTCAAATGTCTTTAATGGAGGAACAACGAGCCATTTCACATCTTCCCCTACGAGCTGTATTATAATGTGTTTGCCGAAAATAACCGAACATAAATACAAAAACAATGTGAAACCACTTAAAGCGAATAAAATATACACGTCGCCTTCGACTCAGTAAAATGAATTTATTAATAACGGAGACAATGAACGTCTGAAACCAACATTTTACTTTTTGTATTTTTAATTGTCCTCTGAACGACAGCGAAGACGCATTAGAAGAACGAAAATAAACTTCAGATCATATTCGACACCCGCGCGGCTTCCCGCCTTGCGCTCTCTTATTGTTCAATGTTCATATATAAATTGCGTCGTATAACGTATTCCACAATCCATCCACAACACCACAATGCACCTCGCCACCGCGAGTTCATGTTAGCGCAAGGTAAAACTGTCACAACTTTAAATTATTACCTTCACCTCTGCAGGTCTTTCGAGAAATAATTATTGAATTGTAATTTCACGATGTGTCGCCGACTTATAGCTGGGACTGCAGTTCTTAGATGATATCTCAGCCGTAATTAAAAATCTTGTCGTGACATTCAGAGCCCCGTCCCGCCTCCGCACTCTTCTGCCTCTTTCAATATTGTTGGCGATTGAATCGCAATTAAATGTAACGAATTAAACTATACTTTATTAAAGAGGTCTGATAGCTCAAAATGGAGAGGATGTATATCGCGCAGCAAATCGAACGTGCTCCCGTCGAAATGCCAACCATTTTATTTATTCGCCTTAATTATGTATCTTGTCTTAATTTACGATTGGATCATACGGTAATCTGAAACTTAATTTATTGTAGATGCTTAGGTATTCCAGTCATTTCCATAACGAGATTTAGGATTACAGGGAATGATGTCGAGCTTAGTACTAAGTGTACCGATTAAAAAGTATTATCGTCATTTATTCGCATTTTGCAGTGAAGTTGAGGGCGCGCGGCTCTGCGGCCCCGCGGCCGGCGCGCGATGCGCGGCCTTCGATAGCGTCATCGCGTTTAATTTTGTTATGTGTCGATGGCATGACGGCCGACGTCGCGATACGACCACTGTCAGCAGATAGCTTTAATGAAAGCAATGGAGGTTTATTAACGATACATACAACTCTTCTCGAGGACGACCGCGCACACGGCCCGGCCCGTCTATAGCAATAGATGAGAAATCAATGCAAAACGTGCCATGAGAACAAAGAGAGCCACATTTGCTAATTACCTACGGTTTTGCTCGTGTCGTGCCCGCAGACGCCGGGTCGTGAGCTCTCGAGATATGATGATAACACATTCATAAATAATTAGAGCGAAATTTTCTCATTTGTAAGACGGTAGTCATGATATTTGGTAGCAGAGTTCTCTGTTCTCGGAATGCTCAGATCTAGATAAATGTTGTACGACACGCCTGCGCACTTTTTATTTTATTTCACATCGAGATGTATTCGCGACATTAAAGCAGTAACTATTAATTACTAGATATGAGTCTATTTAAATAATATATCGTATGTTGAGAAGAAATTCGATCGGGGAAAGCAAACTCAATTTCACTAAAAGCTCTCGTCATAAATATTACATTGCGATATATTTGTGAAATTTAATTATAATAATAATTATATACAACGAACGATTAAATGCAGTAAATCTGTCATACTAAAGCCGCATATCAATTTCAAGTTTTTAAATGTTGACTGCCGTGAAATTATTATGAAAATCCATGACGTAAGTGTTGTAAAGCAATTATTGTAATTAATTATGCCTTATTAAAATGTGTAACACTTATTTAAATTAATGTAGTTCACCTTTATTGACGTGCATGTACTTATACCTACTATATGGTTTAATAAATGAAAGAAATTAAATCAATTAAGGTAGGTTATTTTGCATACAACAGTACTCGTATTATGTTAATATCAATTATGGAACGAAAAAATATTTCCCTATTACATATTGTGTCAAGCAATTACAACCGCGTTATTTTCATTTATAATTAAAATAGTACAATCGTTTTCAAGTCTAAAATCATATAGGTCTTATTCAGATTATTGAGACTTATTTAAACATTGTCAAAAATATATTTGAAAAATGAGTAGTTAATTTGATATATCAAATATACTGCGTATAATTGAAACATTATTCTACTACATAATTTTGAGTCACGGCCCGCTCTGAACATTAGACGGAATCAGATTCCTATGTGTCAGGCATAAAACACAAGCAAATCAAAAAATTAATGTATTACTTTATACGGTAATACAGACGCTAAGTTGTCTATTACAATACGGTATTTATCATTAAAAATGTATTGTAAAAATAGATATACATTTCAAAATGTACATTAACCTGTTACTGTGGGTACATTGTAAGCGGATCAATACTCAGTCATAGTGGAAAATTCAAAAATAATTTAATACGATAGATTATTCTAATAACAATCGGTTTTAAGCCTCACCAACTTGTTTCAGTTGATTACAGCTAGGAAATATAATTCTAGAATTGTTATATTTGTTTAATTTAAAATATTTTTATCTTCAAATACATTTTAATTTTTTAATAGATATTATTATTATTATTAAGTATTATTTGCACGTTTTAGCTAATTATTCTGTTTGTTATTCAACAACTATCAAATATAACTCGTCGCGTCGTAAATATCATAATTGCTTTTATCTCTCACCACGTTTGATCTGTGATATACGAACCAACATCTCAAACTTTTAGATCAATCAATTCATTAGATGTTAACAATTTCCTTTTAACTTCGCTTCTTTATAAATGTTTTGTCGAAAGCCAATCAATTAACGTAATATTCTATTAAAACCGTAAATCATGGAGGAGATAAATGGATTTGATAATTGAACGAAATCATTCGAAGGACTCGAGCATGGTTTTTGCTCAGTCACTTTTCGTAGATTAGAATTCTTCGAGCGTATCCAATTGTTATGGGCATTATAATCAGTTCCAGATATCGGTTCAATTGATAGCTTCTTAAAACCCCCAAAATACTCATATATTACATAAAGTTTGCTTAATGCATATATATTAGGATTTTATTAAAATTCGAAGTAATATTTGCGCTTTTTACGCCCATGGAAAAAGAAGTTGAAACCTTGAACAAACATTATTAGCAAAAAACATATCTTAGTTGGCAATTCAGATAATATTATTATTGCCGTAACAGAATTGAATACTTTTTGTTTCTCATCGTAAACAAAAAGTATATTATAGAAAAACAAACAATTTCAAGAACATAAATTAAAATTTCCGCCTAGCGATGGTTGAGCCAAATCAAGCATAAATATTAGGGGAATGGATTCAAACAATGTAATTTTCTGTTATAGTTTTCACGCCGAACATAAATCATAATTTATTACTGATACTTTTTGTTATGATTCTGTTAACAAATATCTAATTTGTTATAACCTTAATATAAAGTATAATTCTTATCTAAGTAATACTGTTAATATATTACACGGAACATTTAAAAAGACTGATAATATCCTTGGATAAAAACTGTCTGTAGGCCTTTATGTAAAATAGTTTCAAGTAAGACATAACGATTACTTAGTAAGTACTTAATTACTCAACAAATTAAAAAACATGAACATTCACATAACGTGTCTATTTAAATTTCAAAAGATAAGTTTATATAGCTGGTGTAAACATTATACTAACATCAATTACTTTATATCACGTCATATTCATTGTACGATGCATTCGAGTTGATTAGTGGAGTGCTCTTTAAGAAGGTACTACAGTGCCATTAAAATAAATAAACAGCTATCCGAAACAATTTGAAGTGTTAAGTGACCGCGGCCTATCAAAAATTACCAGATAACCGTGACAATAGCGCACTGGTGACTTATGAAGTGATTAAAAGAAAGTACGGTCAGCAATTTATTGTTTTAATGCATTTACTTTTTAGTGCCTTTTAAAGCGTGATCTAAATAAATACAATAAAATAAAATTTATAATATTCAAATTATATAGTTTGGTTTAATTCTAAATTCTTCTTTTAACAAGCTGAATCAAAATTTATTAATAGTTTATTTTTTTCTTTTTAAACATACCTACCTAGATGGAATATTTAAATAAAATAAGATATTAAAAAAAAGATAATACTATCGAATAGCAAAACATATCTTACTCCATTATAAACTGTCCTCGTAGTCCAACAGCGTTTCAAGTCAAGCAAATTATATTATCTACATTTACAGTAATTTAGCGAACATTCTCAAAATATATTTAGAACATAAAATAACTATTGCGTTTACATTATAAAGACAATAAGCAATTGCAACATAAAACCTGAAATAATGATACATAAATTGTGTAGTCTCACGGTACGGCGCGGCTACGCACGCTCTATTACGCCGGACTGATAGGCACAATCTGGTAACAGCGACTTGACATCTTTATGATGTTTCAAAACCATTACTAACGACACCTTTTTAGTTACTCGATAGCCACGCGCCGACTGCGACTAGACCTAACCTTTTGGAGTTAATTACAGAAATGCTCACACAGAATGAAGTAAAGTGCTCAAATTATTATTACATAGACATTTATTGGAACAAAGTTACAAACTAGAACAGACATCTCCAATTAAAGCGTTATTAAAAGACTATTTTTAAAATATTGTGTAAAAGAAAAGGCGACAAAGAGTTAATTCATTTAAGTTTCCATATTAAAGTTGAACAGTGCTCAGTGCAATGCAATCTCCTTGTGCTAGACGGCATAAAGATGGAACTTTATTGACTTCAAACGAAGCATCACTACATATTTAAAAATGAATTCTGAAATGAAATCAATACGTCTGAACGTTTTGTGGGCGAGGAACGGCGCGTTATGAGCACATAAATCTCTGGCGCTACCGACGCCCTGCGCCGCCACCCCTGCGAGCACGGACCGGCTAGCGGCTAGCGAGCACCTCATATGTTGTGCCACATACGAAACTGGACAACATATTGACTACACATATTATGAAACACTTTATTTTTATTAAAAATAAACTAAAAATGCGCTAAATGAGTATTTCGACATCGGTGTGATGGGTTATCTTTAAAGTTGTTGCGACCAAAGATATAGTGTCCAGATCCTCAAAACCTTGGCACATTTATCCATAATATTTTCACTATTCTTTCTAGATAATAAAAATAAAATATATACAGTATAAGTTGTTAATCTTAAATATTGAATAGTAAATTGAATACATAAAACATGTTAAGCAACCATTATTAATTAATTTAATACAAATTCTCAGACGAATATCTATTCCACTTCGCGGAATTATCGGTCTCTCTTATTTTATCGGCTATCAAAACATCGCTTATAGTTGCAATTCGTTAATACATTATTGATATTTCGCATCAAAAGATGGTTGCGGGGACGTGAGTCGGTTACTAGGAAAAGCTGGAACATTCGTTCGACAGATATGAGCAGCGTGGTCTGTTATATTTTATCGGAAGTAACGGCGTCTAACGTACGGCCAATTTCATAATGCCTTGCCCGCCCGCTGCGAATGTCACTTATCAATTTGATATCTCGATCTGGGAAAATAATGCCTTAACGATGAATGTCAAATCGATACTGCTGAATCGCATGCCGCTTTTATATAAAATTCACGTAAAGATTTAGGGTTATTCGTATGCGGACAATTCTTTTTAAATTGGTTATGACTTATGACACATTGCTTATTTTTCTCTCAGTTTAAATATTTAAATTAGTTAGGGATTACAAATATTTAGACGTAATCCATAACGGAAGACATGACAGCATTAGTACGGAATAGTAAAACAGACGTCAAATAAGTCATCAGTGTGTCAGTTAACGCAATTACATAGAGATCAACACACGACTTCTGTGCATGATTAACTCTAAACGTCTTTAAACGAAAGTGGACCTTATTACTAAGCTAACAGCATTCACTTTCACGCTGAACTCACACTATCCCGATAATCCACCTCCATAAATCATTTAATAACGCAAATGTACAGCCACACATAAAGCTGTTCCTTCCGCGGAAGAAGATGAATGTATAGATTCAAACGAAAATGGCTCTTAAAATCTTATCATAAAGATACTGTTTTACATTTGAATAGAAAAAGCATATGTGCTTGAAGAAGTTACAGGAGGGATTTTATGTTTAAACTGTAACATGTTACAGGGAGGTTGTACACTTTAAAATGGTTTACAATGTGATAGTGGGTAAAGTATATTTTCACATGACACCAAATATTAATTATTAATGATTCGTGCTCAGGTAGAGCTTGTATCATGGACCGCTGTCAACCCTTGACATTTAGGACAAGTTTGACAGATCACAAAAATATTGTGACGAGCGCCAACGATATATGCTCACACAATACACAACAACATTCATAAATATGTTCCTTTTGCTTGTTATTAAAAAAGATAAAAGAAAAAAAGAGTTTATAAGCCGATATTATAAATTAGGTAATTAGTTATTATGTATCTGTTAAATTGTAGTCTGTGGCTAGGAAATAAACATATATATAATTAGCGACCCGGATTAGTATAGTATTTTCCCGTTTTTTTTACATTTTTCAAGAAAAATCATATTGTTCGTCTGTGATGAGCCACGCGCGGACCAGTCTAAGTTCCCCAACATTTTACCTAATATACCATAATACCTAATTTAATGTTTTCAAAAGTAAAAAAACAGTTCTATAAATAGGTAATTATTAAGCTTACATGAATAAGTTATTCATTTGACAATTTATAATCAATTATAATAACTCCACTACTGAAGACACAACTAATCTCGAAAAACACTGCAGGTAATTTAAGTATTCATAATTACAATTTACTTAAAATTAATATAAAATAAAGCTGAAAAGTCTGTTTAATTGAATCAACATAATATATTACAGTTGCCTAGTTTCAGTGCGCGAGCGAAACCACAGGGCGTGGCTATTTAATTATAAAATTAATTATAGTTATTAGAAGTTATTATTAAAGTTCTAAGTTGCTAGTGAGACTGCTTTGAAGATATGAACACAATAGTTAACAATATATTAATAAGTACTCTACATATTACGCAATTAAATGAAAATCGTCTCCTCCTTATCTCTTTATTAACACAAAAAACAGAGTTGGATATCTGTTATAATTGTTTTGTATATGATGATGATATATGAAAGACTTATTTCTAAGCTCAAATAAAAAGCAGGTATAACCGCGGAGCACGCCGCATATAAAAATGTTTCTACAAACATTCGTAGGAAAAGATGTAACTGTTTCAATCGTCGCTAAACAAATGTCAGCATTTAAATATCAACACTATTAATATAATATCCATTAAGCATAACCGGAAAGTGGTCGTTAAATGTGAATGGTATCAGGCCATAAAAATAAAATATTAATAATTTAGTGACAGGAGTTTAACACACGACCGCTTACCGGCTCCATTAACATAAGTATAACCTTATTTCTGACTTTATTATCTATAACATACATATTCTTAAACAAGTTTAATGAGAATTTTTCAAGTCACATCGTATATCGAGATTAAACACAGATGTTTTATTTACTTTAACTTAATATTTATCGATTTAGAGAATTTATTGATTTCTTTAAAGATATACAATTAATTAATACCTTCATTCTTCGCCAGCTATTTTCAATTTGTGCCCAATTAAAGAAATTAATTTTAATAAGTCATGTCATAGATCCTGTAATATTGTTATGAAGTATGATCATCAAATCCAATTTCGAAAGTCGGTAAAAACGCTATTGTATTTTTGATGAACGTCAATAACAAATTTCAAAAAAACGGAGCTACGCTTCACTGCATAACTAAAGTTGAAAACTGTAATAAAAAGATTCTCGTAATCAACGAGGTGATCTACTTCCCAATCGCAATATTAAATGGTGAACAAAAAGATAGTTAATAATTTTTAAATATCTCCAACGAGGCTGCAAGTGCGGCATTACATTCCTACAAAATACAAAAGCATGACATCAACTACCAAAAAACCTAAAGAGCCGTCGTTTTTACTGAAAACAAGTTATCTAAGAAATAATGATCTATCGAGGAAGCGGTCACAGTTGACTGTCCATACAGATCATCCATAGATTCATTATAAGTACGTAAAAGGTGAGGAAATTAACGATTTTAATTTTTTTAATAACAAATTTCTACAAAAACACAGGAAATGGAACGCTTTAATCGATTCCCGTCCGTGCCTTAGCACAAGGCGTTCGATTAACTCAAATTATGTGGCGACATGGTTTTGTGTATTGTTAATTCAACCTTCGATTACCGAAAATAAAAACTAATACTCAAGTCGTTTTATTGTCTTAAATTTGTCATTATTATCGAGGAGCTATAAGGAAGTTAATTCACTTTCAAGGCAAACAATAGTTGATTTTTATATCAAATACTTACTAATGCCTTCGTTTTTTTTATACACACATAAAATACACTCTTATTATTTAGTTTATAGAAAATATGACTAATCATGTAGGTAAAATTTGAAAGAAACACATTAATATGAAATAAGACAAGCCAGATGATGTATTCAGCTTGTTCAAATAAAAAATTAATGTCAAACCAAAAGATGGGGCCACTCTACAAAATTTATTTCGCATCTCCACTCTTCCAATGACAAGAAAACTGTTACGGTTTGCAGCGGTCTGAGTGTAACATTAAAAATTCAAGTCGTCTTACCCACTTGTGTGAGGGAATGCCGCATATTCGCCCTTGGACAGCATTTATATTTCCTTTGATTTGAGCGATGTAGCCGCCAAAAGGCAAGTATCAAATATTTACAAAAGATTTTTATCGTCTCTTGTACTAATTTATTCATTGCGAATTGTATGTTCACAGAAAGTCCGCCAGAAAAGGGAGATGTAGTTTTCTTACAAAGAGGTTACATCACTGTAAATAACTTTAATATCCCCTTTAATATTTTGTTTTATGCCACTTTAATTTGTAATATGATGTGTCTGTGACATTTCTACTTCATTCGTCATTTCTCTAAGACTTATAAAATATATAACATAATAAGATATATTATATACTTTACTGGGTTAACATTATTGGGATAGGCTTAATTTCGATAATGCGTTAATTTTGTACCACATTTACTTAGTTATTTATGCAAACTGCGCTGATAAGGAGTCCAAACCTGTTCTAAACAAAAAGAGTGTATCTATTACTTGACAACATAACTAATGAAACTTCCTCGAGTGAAATAAACGATGTGACCTCTGTTGTATGAATATAATGGCGTTGACGAACCCGATATTTCCGTTTCATATTGTACCTGTTTATTATGCGTTTAGTACAATCGCTAACAAAATAGAGCCCATGATAAGAAATGAATACCGAAAATTACGATACAAAATAGTTCAGTGATTATATCTATCAGTTTTGTAACAAGTAAGGTCTTTTCGAAGCCTATTTAAACGCAATTAACCTAGATTAGGGAGGTATCAAGTCGTAAACTGATACTATGTCTATATTAGCTACGACTTTGATGGGAAATTTTATGACTCAAATACAATACATTCACGTATCTACATATATAATTTGCTAACAACATATTATTATGGTATCACTATGTATATTCTACGAAGCTCATATCTTATATTTAGACATAGCTAATTCTTAATCATGATTTAGATATAGATAGTTATAAAAGTTATAAATTTCTTATGGAATTAACTAGAAAAGTGTACTTTCGGTAAGCAAGGTGCCAGCCACAGTGTCCGGCCTATTGTTACGGACCACCGCACTCTACTTAAAACCACAACCGAGCTCCTTAACATTAAACAACACCGTTACAATAACATAACAACGAATATCTATAGCCTATTCCTTTTTTAACTTCAGTCTAAACTCATAACAGTGTTCTTAAAATTTTTTTTTCCTGTCGAATTCAAAAAGAAATCGGAACGACATAACAAGTGGCATCCGAATTGGAATCTGGACTATAATAATTAAAATTGCAAGTCGACGAAGTGAGTGACATATTACACAACAAAAAGTAGAGTAGAGTACTTAACGTCCATGTTACTCGCTCCACTTATCAGTTATCATTCACGAGACAGCAATGCGCATACCTTCAACTTAAACCCTCACAGTAATTACTAGTATTCTTTTAATGTATTTTTTTTTTCATCATAATTAATATCTCGATCTTATCTCCCGTTAAATAACACGAATCTTATCTTAGAAGAAATCTTTATTCGAAATTATTTTCGTTTATTAGATACATATCTTCCCACTTCAAAATCTGATTAAATCTTTACAGCGTATCCTTACTAAAATCTCAATAAAATATTTATTTCAAAACCTGACATTGAAGTTCGTTTTTAACGATACCATATCAATTATTTGATGACTATTGCAGGAAAGGAACTCATTATCCAGAAGCAAACAAAATTATTGCGCTTATTCTAAAACTGGTGGATCGGTTTAACACCCTATGAAAGTTTTAATTTCATCACATGTGGAGGTAAACAATATTCCCTTTCCACATCATTAAGTCGTAGGCTTAACGTTTTCAAGTAAAATAAATGTTACGTGTATGTCATAAAGGTTAATTTGCTTTTGATGAAGCAGTGTTAGGAATCAGACGGCGGGTCGGCGCGGGCGCGTGCGCCGATCGGTTGTTATTGACAAATCGAAGGACGGAACACATGTCGGTTTTGACGGCTTCCGTTTCATAAACTTTAATGACGCGGTTGACCCAGCTTTGTTTACTTAACTTACTCACAACTGAACCATTCATAGTCCTTCTGGTTTGCTATTAATTGCTTCATGAACGATGATGGACGTGCAAGGAGAAAACATTTGCTTAATCATTACTAAATACATACATACAGTAACAGAAAAATTATAGACCGAACCGCACGAATCTTTGCTTCTTTTACATTCAATTAATGTTATATATTTGACAGTTCCTGGCTTCCAATATATTTTATTCAGAGCATATTTAGCTATGCTCCAACCTTGAAAAATGTTTAGAAAATGAAGTACATATTATTATTATTATTTATAATACTTATGTAGTTTGTCTCCGAATATATCAAGTTATGTAGTAACATAATAAATTAAGAACGTTTAGTTGACATCAAGAAAAGTTTAATTAAGCTTATAACTACAGCTACGTGCTATAGAAACATCAAGCCGACTTAATCAGAGGATCACATCTCACAATATACAGCCAGCCGACGAGTGAGACCTGACACGAAATTCCCTAAAAATAATATTTAAAATGGTAATGGGTCTTTGGCTTCATAAATTGCCGCGCCATATGTCCCCGAGTTGCACCTACTGTGTACATAAATATGTCAAATATTGAGAAGACTGCCGTTTGGGGTGTAAATTGTTGATACTTTATTTGTAGAATCCAATAGTAGCCGACGAAATTAATGTAGAAATAGT
>JADANM010006787.1:4652933-4715289 GCA_026213755.1 Eurema hecabe | reverse complement strand
ACATTTTTTTATGATTTTGGAATACCTATTCAGTTTCATATTGTTTTTTTCTAGACATATTTCAGCCTACGTGCTAGTATTTATATTATAGCATATAAAGTTATGTTAACCCTACGTACTATCTGCTTCAATAATAGATTTTTTGAAACTATATGAAAAATATCTATGAACAAATTTTTTCAACAAAGTATGTATCTAACAAAATATATTAGAATACATTTGGCAGACAGGTAGTATGAAAGTTCATTGACACAAAGGTCATCACCGATCGATAGACTCATGCGCACTCTTACAGTCAGCATGTAAAACACCCAGTAATATATAGCAGGGAATCATTATGTAGAGTTTATATTTTTACCATAGTGATGAAGGTTAGATTTGTGGGATATAGATACCTTTTTTAACGCAAATATGAAGTAAATAGAAATTGATTTGCTTATTCTAAAACTGTCAATTATCTATATATTTAAATAAATAAATAAAATAATAAATAATTAAAGAAGCTGATGATAATTGCTAAATTGTTAAAAGAAAGCAAAAACCTATAAATAACGGGATGGTCACATACCTTATTCACATTACTGCTCAAAAATTTGGTTCACACGATCAAACTAAATTTTATTATCTAAAAAAATCTACATAACTTTTTAAATTAGAACTTAGTTTCTTGACTTAAATAATATAATTTTTGTTAAGATGCTATTATTGGGGTCTAAGTATGGCCAAGAAAATAATAAATCCTAATGACAGCGCGCCCCTTGGGCACCCTCGGAAGTTCGCTATTTTGGACTATAAATAAATGCGTAGATGGATTGATAAATATAAATATTAGGGGCGAAAGGAAGAAAAACAATGTTTATGAAACTGGTGTCGCTCGCATCATAATAGTGAGTTACGACTTCCGACGCCTGCCAACATATGGCTATGAGACCTGGCAATTTTTTCCATCTCGACGAATTCTCACTTAAGTGCATGTGTTATTGCGAGATCGATAAGATAAGCTAAAAACAACAACAATCAAACTACGGTCGCGTACTGTTCCGAGCCCTATAATAATACTGTCTCGCATAACAGTGACGCTAATGATTTAATACGAGGAGAACACGTTCAATAATTACAGCGAGATTGTGCGACGGGACATCGTCTGTCACGGCGGGTCCATCACAAATAAATTTTCTGAATATAATAAGATCAAGAGAGTTGAGCATGCGTGTAGCGGGCGCGAGCCATCGCGACAGACGGGACGTTAGTCACGACGCGCTAAACTTAGACGATTGCATTGTCTTCTGAAATATCTATTAATGATTATTGACAAGGGATCGGCAAGCGAATACTTCTTGCGATAGGTGCGTCGAACTGCTATTAATATATTTCGTATGCGATTGCGGCACGACGGCTGTAGTGGGTATGCGACCAATGGTCATTAATCACAAGCATTTACAAGCACTGACTGAAAACATGTTCTAATAACGGCTAAGGGGTGAATTGTAGCTCTCTGGATTGTTCATAAATAAAGACGCTATTGTATTCGTTTATTCGTACTGTACACTTCGGTTGCGTTCGTACCTTGTTATTTTTAATATTTTTTGAAGTTACTTTACATTTATTAATAAGAACATGATTTGTTAAGTTATGAATAGTCCAGCGATCAAGTCGCAGTGGAGGTCTTTGTTTTATGATATCTAGCGATACGCATCGGAAACAATAAATTTAACCGCTGGCAAACTTTAAACAATAGTGTTTTTTCCTCGGCATCGAAATGAAGGCAAAACTGTCAATAGCTAATGAAATAAAAACCAAAGTCATGATTATGCCCATAATGAGAAAATACAACATGAGCAGATTTCATTAACAGTCCTAACAAATAAACGAATTCACGTCGAAATTTCAAACTGAAAGTACAAATTGATACAATTCGACAATTGATTACAATATGCACACAAAGCACTATCGCGTCCACAAACACAGACGAGCAGTCAGCCGGCCGACATCGATTCATATCGAGCCACTGCAGCTTTTCATTTTGTATGTTAAATTAAATTTCCATGAAACAAGATTGAATTTTTCGCAATCAGCACGAGCGAGACCGAAATGAACTTATGTAATTGTATCCTACAGATATACGTTGGAGCACGGGTGCCGGGGGCGCCACCGTGCCGTTTCATTTGTCTATACGAGTACATATACGTGCACTAATTACATGGCTAAATTATCATTTAATGTATTAAAAATGTTTTTAGTTGAGTTTTAATATTATCTACTCACAATGTAGTCAGTATTTTAATCTTAGCTACAGGAAATTAACGTCCTAATTTTTGACCGCGTTGTCATCGTGAACAGTGCTTTGCACAGAAGTCGATTTTTTGTTTAAATTTTGAACGTCTTCTATCGGTTTTGACGTCACGGAGTTGGTTACCTATATTATGCTAAGTTGTACAATATCTCTGTACCAAACTTTATAAGCCTAGAATTAGTGGATTAGTCGTTACGTGTAAAGATAATTAAATATAGTTCGTATTAATGATATTACTAAGAATTTATATACAGTATTAAATCGTTAAGATAATAAAAACATCGTAACCACTTTGATACAGCAATCGTTACGTAGCATCAGATAGAACGCGACCACAGCCCCTGTGGCAGGTAGGTATCAGCTTAGCTAATTTACAATTTAATTATCAAGCTGTATGATGCATCGTTAGCGCGCGCCAAACCGAGTTTATGCGACTAATCAATTGTTTGACGCGGCCACTGCAATCACTCGCCGCACGCCGCTCGCCGCTCCGAGCCCGCTCCACCTGTGTGCTCCATCGCTATTTTACTAATCAAACTGAATATTTAAACATTACTCATCGTACTACATAAACGGAGAGAACAAAGGGCTCCACACATTATATATTCCATTCGAACGTACGATCAAAGTATCCTACTACGAACATCTATAGAACACTGCCAAGTCAATCTAAGTCAAAAATTGTAAGTGTAGATATCAAAGCAAGTCTTAATAAAGAAGTATTTGAAGGTAAGACATTTCATTAGTCTAATCAGAAGAACTATGCGGCGGCTTGTCGCATGTTGATTAAATATAGCTCAAATTCCATCAAGAGAACGGCTAGATTGGTTGCTATGGATTTATGCGCTAAATATTCGACAGGTGCCAAGTGTGTCGATCGCAAAGTTCGATGACTAACAATGTCCTAAATTATAATTCAAATGTCAAATTATTTGAGCAGCCAGCCTCTCGCCACGGGTCACGACTACAATCCACGCTCGGCTGCTCCCGTTCCATCCGTCATACTTATTTATTACTTATTATGTATATCTATTATTATTGTACAAGTGCTTTCTATTGTTAATAGTTATTTACATGACAGACCACTTTAAGGGGAGAAAAACATCTAATTATTAAATCGCTTAACAGAACCGTCTTGAAATCTAGTTAGAATTTAGAAGACAAATTTAATCCTAGTTACTATTAAATATGAATATATAGCAATGAACTGTAAGCACAACATGTTTAGCATTTTGAATAATGTTGATTTTACACCGATGTTACCAGTATTCTTTATTCAAATAAGACATGCAACATTGCAATCAATATTCCTCTTTAGTCGCTAAATCAGAACAAATGTTTTGCCTTATATGATCCAACAGGACTTATATCACATATATCTACATTCATAACACAATCTACCACAATTTGCTAATCCCACACTGCTACCGTTACATAAGACAGCTGAGTTGAATATAAATGTAAAACACAATAAATTTCATGCCCCGTAGGAAATGAATATTCATCACGAAATCGCCATGCATATTCTCTTTTGCTACAGAATGTTGAGTTCCCTACAAACAGAGGTGAAATGCTAAGAAAGTAGACTCTATAGTGTAGGTGTGTTGGTCACTATTCGCGTGCTGGCTGCGAAACTGTAAAGAACTAGTCAGCGCTTCACGCGCGCGCTCTCGTAAATTTCAACATATAGTAAAGTGATTTACGAATAATTGTTGTGTTGGCGTATAACTAGAGAAATCTTTCCGCTATTTGCCGTCGGTTAATTTATATTATGAGGCTTAGGTAATTCGCGAGCCGCGAGTAATTGGTCTGCAGAACAATAGCTTTTGTCATACACTTATCTTGATATAACGTGTTACGTTAGCGTTCAATATGCTCATAAGACTTAGATAAAATCGTTGCAACACAGTTCCTATTAAATTAAATTTAGGGGTATTGTTCAAATAAGAATGAGTCCAATCAGAAAAATATGGTTATTCAAATTATTATAAATACAATACCTATAAACTTTTTACGCGGATTATTTAATCGTATTAAAAATATTTTTAATTCAATAATATATTAATATTATGCAATTTAGAAAATTAATTTTATAAGCAGATTTACAGTGTGTAAAAATTTGGAATTAAACAATAATGTTGACATCTACTTTATATAGTTATTAGTTTCTATTCATTGGCATTCGATTCTGCAATTTCGTTTAAATTTGTTTGTAAAGCAGTATTAGGTTTATTTCGTAACAATACATTTACACGATAAACGGTTAGCAGTTTACAATTTGTGGTTGTAGAACACGTCTTAATCGAAACATGTGTTTATCGTAACATGCGAATCAGCCTAAAACGAATTAGTTCTCGCACAATGCAATTTGAATGCATATTACAAAACGGACGAGCTACGAGCGCTTTTTATTGCGGCATCGTGAGATCTTATCTTGAAACTGCCACTTCCAGCAGGCAAATTTCAGATTCTCTCCCACGTACTTCCAATTTCACAACCTAACATCATCGAAATAAAGGTCACTACAGCGTAACAAAACTATGCCTGAACTAGTGTGCGTTCGTATTCAAACGTCAAGTACGAACGCACTCTATCGTACGTGTTTAAAGAATTCAACATAAAATCAGCAATAAAATTGAAAACATTTTGTTACGTTTTAAATAAGTTCAGCGCTCGACCGCGCATCCAAGGAACTTTGATCTTTGTTCTCGTAACTAATAGTACAAATTTGTACGTAAGCTATATTATTGAAATTATTTCTGGATCGATAAGAAGCGTTAATTTTACGAGCCAGTGATAATTCGCCAACTTCCGACCCAGCATGGCCCTAGTTGTATTGTTTAAAACACTTGCCAACATAAAATAGTATACACTTACTTTCAAAGTTCTCATATAATAGTACTTTTTAAAATCCTATCACAAAATACATAGTTGACCCACCCAGTTTGTAATGCTATGAATCTGACAAAAAAAATTAAAATCTCTCAACTGTTACCCAAAGAATCTTGACGTTGATTATTAGCTTTTGCATTCCTTAGAAATAGTTTAGATTTGCATCATTATAAAACAGCTATTTCTATTCGATAACAGAGTACACAATAAGCTATTAGCTAAGCACATTTTAGAAAATCCAATGTACTAAACTTGTTTTCATTATTACCCTTCGAAAATGGATATACTATAGTATTCTCATTACCATATGTAGCTGAGTAATATGGAAGCTGTCTCTACATTAGCTCGCCTCACACCGCCATTGGTGCGTTTCCAACAATAGCCAATTATTTTCCCTCAACGCTTTTTATTAATTACAATTCTCAAGCGCGCGAAGCCTTTGTATTTTAATTTTGACAAATTCACAGCTTTCTCAGAACACAACATTTCGGTTACACTGCATTCTTGTACGTTTCTAATAACAATTAAATAGCTTTATTATATCGTGAGCGCGTCTGCAATGAATATGTAAGTGCTAATAAAGGTTTTTGTGCTGTGAGCGAGCTCTCGAGCAAATAGGCGTGTCCGGTCAAAGTAATTATCAAATTAAGACGCAGCTAACTGAGCATTATATTGGACATGCTGTTTGCGTCTGATAATTAATGTAAATATTTATCAAGTAATGGCTTCTGGGTAAGCAATACGAGTTTTAATTTTCATTTGTGAAGTAAATTGCTATCGAAGTTTTTAAAAGCGTTAATTGCTCTTTGTTTTTATAGGAATGGGGCGGCTGTGGATGTTGTATCATAGTTAGTGTCTCTATCGATTTTCTATACAAAAACTAATCACACAAAGAATAATGTAATTTATTCGTCTAACACAATTGACCTCTGCTGTCTGTACACACAATTTTAGTTACGATATAAAACAGTGTTCCATTTACATAAATACAATAGCACCGTAATTTTGATAAATACTAAAGAATGTTCGCATATAACACCGAAGAGCATCGTGCTTGCTGCCCACCGACGATACTGTAATATACTGCCAACAATAATAGCAAATTTAAAACAAACATTATATATTAATCAAACAATCGAACCAGTGTTGGTATATTCAAATAAGATTCCAACACCCAAAAGTAAACTTTTACTAATTACTCCACTTGTAGATAATTTCTAATTGCATCAAAATGTATTAACGTTTGGTTTCTATCTGTATCATCTAAACTCTGAACATGACAGCATAGCCCAATTTGAAAGCTATGCGTTCTATAACGTTCGAAATGTTCGGAAAAAAAACATTACTTATAGTTGAGAAGCTGGTAAAACCCGGTAATATTCGATGACGTGATCAATGTTAGCTTAGCAAGTAGGTAAGGAGCACTATTGAATGCGGGTGCGAACATCGAAATTTGGCGCGGTGCCAACAAGGTGAATGCCACGAGCGCCACGCACCGGGACACGCAACCCACTTTACCCAACAAACATACGGAAACATCACTCGTACTTTGTATTTATTTACTATTTATACGTACCGTTGTCACGGGCCATCTATTTCCCGATCTTCTAACTATACCTTAGTTATACAACCCAGTACAAAGCCGCTAATATACCACACATAATTGGGTGACGAAACTTCGATTTCTTATAAGCAAACAAATTTTCTTAAACAATATTACCTATATTGTTACATTAGAATACAATGAATTCCCTAAAAGTGACTGAAGTCACGCCGCGTTAGTATCGAAGTAGATTGAATACCCAATGTTTCGTAAAATAAATTCAATTTTTCTACAATTTGTAGTTAAATGACTAAACATCCCGACATATGAAACTAGTTTTTACATATATCGGAATGGTATCCACATTTCATAAAAACCTGAACTCACTTCTGAGTTCTGACCCAGTTGCATAATTGAACATTTAATCTAAATTAAATTTAATCGTGAACATGTCCAAAGTAATGCTTGTAAAAACTCTTATAATTTGCGTGCTAATGTATCTACAATAAAGACATGTTACAGCATACTTTGAGACAATTTTCTATCAGGTTTGAACTTCCAATTACATGCTTTAATAGGTATGTAGTTTCTTATACGAATTATTATATCTAATTAGAAGTTTATCATCGGTTTATAATTGTAACATTGTCAAGGTCGGTTCGTATTACGTCACAAAGTTTGCACGAGTAGCTATAGAAACGCATCGATATACTATACGATAGACATAGCCATGTCAACTAGGTATCCGAACTGAAATGCAAATTGATATAATGCAGGAAACGTCTGAGTGGGTCTCATAGCGGGGGCCTATACCGCATGAGTAGCATAAGTTCGTTTACATACGACAGTCTGCTGTATTTGCATCCCAAATGTTCGCTACGACCGTTCGCCCGCCCAACTTATCTCTCTTCCAGCAAAATATTACAGTTTGTGCATTGCCACTTGCAATGTGCATATCTGAATGTCAATAAAGAAATAAAAAAACGACCACCGGAGGCGTTCCCGCTGAATCGAAGCGGCCGTTCTCTTCCACCAATGGGCGAGGAGAACTCGGCATATTCATAACGATATTACCGCCGACGGTGCTGCGGCGTCATCATAATTCATATATAATAACCCTTCTGAAGTCGGAGCGACGCGGCGAGTCGCGCTGCGTCTCATTCACTCCTCGGTTATATTCTTGAGCGAAACAGAGACGCTTCATAACACCCACCATTTCATAATTCATAATTTTATATTTACGAGCAACGCTAAAATTATACCTACATGAAAGCTACTTTTCATTGGTAAACGCCAGAAGCGATCTACTCAGTTGTCGGGTAATTTTGAACGTACAATATAAAGTGTACTTGTAAACTATGAAAAGATACACTATTTTGGTAATGTTTACTTGAAACACGAAAAACAGAACATGCTGGATATATAGAAACGATGACAGCTATTTGTAATTGGAATATGACGGAACGCGTACGCGTGCGCTCGGCCAGTCTCATTCGTCAGTTTAAAAATAGAAGCCGGCGTCTGCCCCATGACGACTCGTGCTATTAATTTATAAGAAATAACTGTCTGCAGCCGAAAAATAGGTTTGATTAAGAATTGCCTTCCTAATAATAATATTTAGGTTTGACGCAACCATAAAAGTGTATGCTTGCGTCAAATATCGTCGTACCAAGAGAAGTAATTGATTTCGCTTGGTACGACATAGACATAGGATGTATAAAAGACTTGGAATTGTTTATAGGTACATGAGTGTGTATTACAATGACAATAACCACATATTTTGCTATCGCGGATATATTTTTATTTCAAAATCTAATAACCATAACACTAAAGCATGTTTGTACAGAACAATTCGAATCTCTGAATAACCCTTTATAAACATCAACAAATTTTCATTCGCGGTACTTTTCAAATCAAATAAACATCCGAAAATACCGATTTCAGACATTATGATTCTCTCGAAGTACGCAAAAGACAAGTGAGACATAAATTCGTTAGCGCGGGTGTAATCGTCACGAATACACCGACGATAATTCACGGCATTAAATTTTAAAGTTGACATCAGAAAGAACATCTTATATAGCATACTTCAACATTAATTTAATGAAGCCCTTCACAAGAATGTGTCATATAATACCCGTCAGTATAATCTTCATTACTTAAATCATCACATTTTAATTGTAAATAATTACAAATACAATGTTGTTTAAATATATCAAATATTGAAATTTCAACAAAGCAACTAATGCAATATCGCCAATCAAGTTTTTTCATACAGTTATGGTTCAGAAAAACGTTTAATAATTTCTTCAATTTAGAAAAAATGTGACTACTGAAAAACCATTCTGTGATTTTCATATGTAGTAGTGCTATAATAGTACGGTAGTAGTAGGTACATTTACGTAAATGCAATCAAAATAATAAGGAATAATGGCAAAATAATAAAGCAATATTCATCTAATGGATTCCTGAGTTACTGAAGTGAACGCGTATTTAAATCCCGAGATATTTAAACACATCGCCCTCGCTCTTCTCTCCATAAATAAAATAAATACAAATATTCTCACGTAAACGAGTAACTCGAAAGCGTTCATTTACATTTGTGAATGTAATAAATGGGGCATCCTCTAAATACAAAATTAATTTACGCTAGAAATAGACAGTACTCGCATTTTAAATCTATCGAGGTGAATTCAATTAGAACGCGGGAACAGACCTAAATAGTTTCGTTATAAATCAACTGATTTGCTTTTTAAAACGATTATTTTTAATATTAAAACTACTCTTTAATGAAGTTCCAGCAATATAGTAGAGGGGAGAAGAATATTTAAAAGTAAATATTGAATATAAGCGGAAAAGGGTTGGCACACCTGCGTGTATTCGGTCTCATACGTCTTGATAAATTTACGACCAGGTACTGAACCAACAAATAAGATCATCCAAAAAATGCCACCAAAAAATATAATAAGAGCATCACAAAAAACTTAGCAAGACGCGTCGGCCACGGCCTCGCTCCATTGGCTGAACGAACAATGAAATCATATTATTGCTGCACGTTATTTCAATCTGCGGAGAAATGTATGAGGGTAGTCATAACCCGTTTTTAAACAACGCCTTAATTGACATTTATAGGCAGTAATTGACGTTTATTAATATGCTATTTTCCAACGACGTGGAGGAATCATAGCACTAATTATATGTTAGTTTATTTATATTATACTTATCTAGTTTATAACATATTTTAGTGGCCCATAAACAAACATAGCGAGAGTTTACAGCTTCTGACGGTCTCGGCTCACATTCGAACCATTGTGCCTCTTATAATTTTTATTGGGGCAATCCGTCCGTCTTGATTTACTCCTTCCCGAACTGAAGGATCTTTTATTTAATTTACGATTCTACCCCAGTGATCTAGACGTAATAAAACGTAACAAAAACAAGCAAAAATGAAGCGGCCATCCTTGCCTAAGTTTTTACATTGATTGCATCATCGATACTTTGTTAAATAAACAATTTAGACGGTTGTTTAGAGGAAGTCTACCTTTAGATGATAGATGTAGATGCAGATGTAATGTATGAAATTTTAAAAAAACATTTTAATTTCCAAGAAAATTTTATCCAATATTTCATATATGTATAAAAGACATAAATACGTCGTTACAATATTTTTGTGTCATTATTATTCCGATTATCAACCCAGTGTTTCTTGTCGGGCCGACAGCGAGTTGGCAAGAACTCAGAAATTGTTATTACTGTAATGATGCCTCTACTCATATCAGTATTGCCTTGGCAAATGTCTTCATATCGTCAATAAGCTATAACTCCTCGGGACATAAATGTCAGCATTGTCCAATGAACTCTTTGATTTACACAGCGGGGCTTAAAAACGTCTCGAGAAACATAAGGCTCATTATAAATAAGCACTCCTTAAATTATTCTCATGGAACTTATTCAACAATGCAAATAAATAATGAGATAAAAATTTTAATTATTCCTATGTACGTGATGACCGGGCGAACCCAACACGTTACCGGTGCGTCTCATTTGCAAGTAACAGGACAGGTATTATGGACCCACGAAGGCAAAAGATAAAAAACGCTCTATAAGGCGCGATCAGAAGCAAAAATGAAATAAATTGCCGGTGAATAGAGTGTTGTGTGCAATTGAGGCGAACATGGTTGCTCATTAGACGGGCGACGCTACTGCTCGTGCGACCTCCGCCTCCCGTCCAGCACCGAGCACCGAGCACTGAGCACAGGGTACCCACTGCGACATATTGCTATGCCTTTGATTCTCCCGACTTCCAAAAAGTGTTACTTTGTAATTGTCAAACTTATTCTAAGAACGCGTCATGTAAACATTTATGGCTGTAATGAGTTAACAATACATTTAAGCGAGCCCTTTAGCAGAAATGCTGTAAAATTGTAGCACATTAGCATAACAAAGATGATGATTTTAAATGACAAAAGCGGATGGGGCATCGGACATATCACTTTCACTATTTATTAGAAACTAGTTATGCAGTTGTGTGTCGATATTGTAATTGTTTAAAACCGCAGGCCGTCAGAGACAATGACTCGGGAGTCAGTGAGGCGACTGCGGCGTGACGGCGCAAAAACTTACTCTTAAAATTGAAACCGAAAGGTGCGAATAAATGTTTAGATTTAACATTAAATAATAAAAAGATTCAAATCTATATTTTTTACACTATAAATTAGTATGGTTCGAGATCCCTAGTGTGCTCGTATCCATATTAAAAGTCTCGACATGCCCCAAACATACAATGAGGTTAACTAACTTACTTACCTTACAATGAGGCAAAATTAAAAGTATTAATTCCAGTTATATTTCTAATTGTTATAAAACGTAACATACGCAACATGCGAACCTCTTTTGAAGTATTTTCTAATTTTACACATCATATTAAACAACCCGGTGTAATTTGTAGCGCAGGTAACTAGGGTGCGAGACGTACACTAGACGTTCGTCAACGTTAAATATCTCCACGCACCATTTGACTGCACTCGAGCGCATCTCGCCACTGCTTTCGTCAACAGAAAATAGAAATAGTATAATGTCATATCAAATATCCAAAGACGCGTGTCTTGCGCGTTCTTCCCTAACCTTCATTAAATTTGGAAGTTTTAACTTTATTTTTGAGACTTATTAACATTAAATTATTAACATTCAAACCAATTTTTTTAATAAACTATGAAGGCACACTACACTTTATAAATATAGCTCACATATACAAAACTGTATCAGTTTTATGACACAAAAGGGTAACAATCAATCCATCATAAATCTGCATCGAGAAGTGTCATTTTTTGTTTCAACCAATAAATATGTCTTTCTGGCCGAAGTCATGACTAATTGGTATAGCTTTAGCAACACGCTACGGGGCGCACGAGAATTGTATTGACTATTGCAAATATAATACTAAAATTTTATTACCCCGTTTTCAAAGGGTTTGTTTCAAAGCAATCTTAAAGGGTAGCCAGTGAAACCTGCTCCGGGTGGATCATAAGTCAAAAAGCTTCCATTGTCTAGTTGCATATCGCCATAAATCACTTTAGGAGAAATATCCAGTGAATGGGAGTCGTGGTCTCAATGCGAAATCATTACACAAATATAGATTTTTGCCATTTGTGCACGTTCCAACCATTGTGGGTGGTGTAAAAAACGTTTCTGTAAACAATCTTAGTAAAATTTTTCCCAGAAAAGAAAAGTTATAGAAATTTCTTTTTGTGCTTATTTGTCACCTGCTTCGGGATATGGCGTTTTGTCTTAAATATTAATGGCGTTATAACATATTGACTTGTTAAGTGTCTTCTTTGTAATTATACTGAGAAAATAGAAAACGTATTTTTGCAATAATGATAATGATCTCAATGGTCCAGTTTAGAATTTATATTTATATAATACCTAATTCAGTTCATGCTTAACATGTTTGACATTATAAGCTACCAAATAGAAGCCAGTTCGACACTTTCTCCAAGAAGTGGAACGCTGGCTGAAGTGTACAGGGCTTGTCACGACGTGTTGATGGAAGACTGATGGAGCGGGTCAGAGGCAGGGTCAGCGGCGCCATGCGTCATCGCTAACGACGACAAATGACGTGACGTGACGTGACGTGACGCGCTACAGAATATTGCCGACACGTCATCTAGCATCCAGTGCGTTGGGTGTGCGTAAGAATAGAAACTGAAATTTCTTACGCTTTTTGTTTTCTTAATGAAATGCCTTTATACGTTGTTGCATTCATATATGTACCATACTTACTAATTTTACTTATAATTCGTAAAATAAATTGAAAAAAAACATTAAGTATTGCTTTTTAACAGTAATGTTTTTTTTGTAATACTCATATTATATACTTTGACGATTGATTAAGAGTATTAATATTCTTATTGAAGCGACAATTACAACAAAAACGAGTCTGCTGATTCCTGAGTAAAAAATTAAATCAAGGAATCGATGACAGGTGCAAAGAAGTAAGTAACGTTCACGTGAGTACTTTTTACTAAACAAAAGGAAAGTGTCAATCATCGCCACTATCCATCATGATACGCGTTTCCTTTTTCTTGTGACATCTTATAAATCAACAACAAGTATAAGATTATATTTGAATTTATACTTATATCCGTACGTATAAATGTTGAATTCCATTACGGTACTTTTAAGTGTTTTAATTTTTGAACATATATTTCCATCGTTCCGTATTATTTAAAAATATAATTCGCAACAGCTATATACCACGAATATATTCGGAAGAAACTAAATCGTATTTAATAAACATACAATTAATGGAACGACGTAATTCCCACAGAGATTTAGCACCGAGCCAAAGCCGGCTGCACGCGACTCAAAAATAGCACACATTTGTCGAAAAATAAATTTTTTCCCTAAATAGACAGAAATACACAAAAATGTGAGGCTATGAGCGAGGGGCCACGCGCCGCCGTACCGTAATGCGCGCCTCTAATTAAAACGTTAAAACCAACTGTTTCTGAAAAACGTCAATTTCTAAGAGAAATGTACCGTTAAAAGTATCTTTTTCCCTATTATTTATATGAAACGAAAAACGTGTCATTTAAAGAAGCGAAGCTTTTTTAAAACTATTATTACGTTGTATACAAATAATGGCATCGTGCTGAGACCAAATAACTGCGTTTCGTATTTTGCTGAGATACCTTTCAAACTTAGACAGCTAACACACTGATAAATCTAGCTGCAAAGCGATATGCAGATCAGCATCGACATTCATTACCTAATTAAAATCGCAAGCCCTTCCGCCCGCTACATTTCTCCAACGCGCTGCCAATAAATTTCATCTGCCAGTCGGCCCATAACGATAACCAGTTCCTCGGGAACTATCGTTCAATCTGTCGTCGATGCCGTATGTTGATCCGGCCGTGTACCCGCCGCTCTTTGCAGACGAGCCTGTCGATTCCTATGTATTATTTACTGTCGTCACTAGACCTAGTACCTATACGCAGCAAGACGCATATCCATCCTTTCTATGTATCTGTGTCCTCCACTGCTCCCCGTACATTCACATCGATACACGCGCGAATGTCTCAGGCAACGTCAAGCCGGAGATAACGAGCTCACATATTCATAAACTATAAAGAATTATCCAACGACGAAAGCGGCCTCTAAAGGCTCGCCCCGCACACTTCACCCCCCTCTATCGTATTGCTCTCATTCACACTCTTCGAGCGATGTCGATCTGTATGTTCCCTTCTTAAACCTAACGACGCTGGATACTTACAAGATGAAGTTCGATTATAGACTTTAAATTATTCTAGCGAAGAAATATTTCATTTTATAATCAAATCTGGTAATGAAACCCTTTGTGTTCCTGCGGTGCCGAGTGGAACAGATTCAAAACGATCATTGTCGTTTATAAGCATTCGATCAGTTTTAATTCTTATGCTGACGACACAAAGGATCATTTAATAGTGAATTGCAAATGCAGCGCTATAAATGAATAATAAGTTTAAGTTCCAGCCCTCGGGATGGAATCTTTATGGGCGACACGTTTGATTCGAAAACATGTTGTGCTTCATTGTTAATAGATTATGAGGAAACATTATTATCATTAAATAAATATATTCTGGTTTTGTATGCGAGTGCGATAGGAGTGCGCCGAGCGAGCGTCGTCGGCGGGCGCGGCGGGTACTGCGGACGCGGTGGCGCTCGCCTATCTCTGCCTACATGAATGCTCGCTCCCCGGAGATACCGCGCAAATCTCTTCGACCTTCGTCACCGCTTTATTTTGCATCGCAACTTAACATTGTTTTCTCAGTAAAGGTCAAATTCAAACGCTATATTTTTACTACGATCAAAACAACGAAAAAGTAGTGTATCTACATAATTCTTTGATCCAATTAATGTTTATGAATCTGTCGGGACGATAAATTTACCTTCTATTTAAGTAAAGCGTATTATTTTCTATGGTCGGGTAAATAATATCCTTGGAGTAGGTATAACGTAACTTATCAAGAATATATTTGTGTAATACCTACTCGACGTTATATGAGATATAAATGAAAGAATTTTCATAGTTTATTTTAGTTGACACAGAAATTATTCGTTCAAGGACACAAGTTCACATACACAAACTTTACTTCTAGATATAATTAGTACAGAAAAAATAAAAAAGCATATATACAGTCGAATTAAGAAACCAACTCCTTTTTTGAAGACTGCAAACGACTATAACTTTATTTGTACTTCCCTCAAATTAATTAAACCTATCAGTGGACCCGCTTATAATGGAGCACACGTATAATATTTTGTCCAAAAAGCAACGATTAATAAAAAGTAAAACCAACGTCGTGTCGAACAGAAAAAGAGAAGAGCTGGTCGCGTTAAAATAAAATTTTATATAGTGATCGTTAACGCGACCCGTGTCCAATATTAAATGGACAGCGGCTAAGGAGTAAAAATTAAAGACAAACATAAATATAGAAGAAAAAACATTTATCCAGCATCGAGCTTTCACGCACCGTCCCGAATCCCGATTGATGATTGGAATGAAACCTGATATTATTTCAAACTGAATCGTGGGCGTTTCATTGTCACATTATAGTTAGAGCTTGGGACCCTTTATTGTCTAACATATGAATGAAAACCACAACCAGCCAGTAAGCAGGTTTTTAGATCTTTTGATTAAAGATAAAACGATATATGTGAATGAGTTACACTTTAACTATTTGTGATTCCATCTTTTTATTCACACTTCATGATTCCTTTATAGGTCTGCGTGATATCTTTAATGAGTGTCTTATAATTTATTTACATACAGCGTCAGCATTTGAACATGATCATAAATTTACATTTGAACGGAATAAAATTATTTAGAACTATCTGTTGCCTGCGACTCCGTCCGCGTGGTCTTTCATATAAACTAAAAAAGGGGGGACTCTTATAACCCTTTTTTCCAGTTAAAAAGTAGCCTATGTTTTATCTCAGGCTTTAGACCATCTGTGTACCAAATTTCATTACAATCGGTTTAGCGGTTTGGCCGTGAAAGCGTAAAATTATAAAAAGTTTCAAACCCTCGCGCAGCCTTTTGGGGGTTGATTTAAAAAAAAGTAGCCTATGTCCATTCCTAGGATCTAGACCATCTGTGTACCAAATTTGGTTCTAATCGGTTCAGTAGTTTTAGCGTGATGGAAAGACAGACAGACAGACAGAGTTACTTTCGCATTTATAATATTAGTATGGATATTTAATCCATACTACACGTAAATGTTTCAAACTCGTCTTATACTCGCTATATACTCGTATGTAAAAGAATTTAATTAGGCGTACAAAAGTGTTGAAAGTTACAATAAAAAGGTGTAAATTAGAAGTAAAGTTATGAGCGGGTTACTCTAACGACATGAATGAACCTCCCTCCCCTCTCCCCGTCTCCCGCCGAGCCTGCCCTGACCGCGTGTGGCCTTACCATTGCAACACCAGGGCTGAACTTGTTTCATTATAATAGCTATATATCTTATAATATAATTCCTATAATATGTAGGAATATCCTAATGTATTTTAAAGTGTATGACTATAATGACTGAAATGCTTTCAGTCGGTATAATTATATATAAAAAATCATTTTCTATATAAAACTTCAATAATAACAGATTTCTGTAATACTTAACCAAATACGTTTTTTTTTTTATTTTGATTAGATATAGGTAATAATACGTATATAAGCTTAGCCGTACAAAAACATCGAAACTAAACATTGATTTTCTATTCGAAGTTCGGCGCTGGTAAAAGGTGAGATGAAGTCTTATCAGCGGCGGTAATCTGAACCCAAAATATTACGATTCAAAACTTGGTCAAGCCCTTATATCCCGAATATAGTAACTTTGGGTACCATTAAAGGAAAAAGTGGCCATTTATAACTCCGACTTCAGATACTTTATTTGTTTAGTCATAATAAACGAATGTCAATTAAGCGGACTCGGAAATTAATGTGTTATGTTCGTTTTTATATCAAATGAGGTATCATAATCTAAAGAATTTTCGAGTTAGGTGACTAAGTGCTTCGTATCCTGTCGGTGCGTTTTAAGAACTTCGACTTAATCTGCATTATAATTAATATTAAAATTTAAATTTTAGTACACATTTTTATAGAAAATTTCAGTAGGTGTGTATATAGATATGGGTACAGACATGGGTCAATCTGTATTTAAGACGAGCTTGTATAAATTAGACAAGTTCGTATTAAAAACGTTAAACTTTGATTTTTCTTAGGTATATTTTAGACAAATTTCATTAAATATATTTTTATGTACTTACAATTGCTTCCATATATAGAAAAAAAAACAGTTAAATGTCCACCTGTTCTACGCAAACGAGTAATTTCGTTAAAGATGAAGAAGACGGTGTTTTATTTGAATAAAAATTCCGCTCCTCGTTATGTGTCGCAATTTAATTGAGATCTTATATTAATTAGGGAGGCGATGTGAGACGGGAGGCGAATGTGCCCGCCGCACGCAGCCGCCGCACGCAACATCTACATGCTACTATGAGTTAACATCTTACATCGCTCAACTTACAAGTCTGATGCCTCATATCACACATATGAATATCCCTCCAAATATAAAAAAACTATCTAGCTATCATAACTTCGTATTGTAGGTATATAACGACCGCTCACTTAGTAACAATAGTTGTGTCAATATTCAACTCTAACGAATTTATTTGCAAATCACTTGATTCGTGTCAAATTAATCTCAAACGCAACTTTTTAAAAATATTAATATATTCGCCGTTCATTAAAACAATGAATTGTTGAAATACCTTCAAATTAAGAATAACTATGTATGAATCTTCTTTTATTCATAGCACGCTTTCATCAGGATGGATTGCAGATCTGATAATCACTTCGATGAACAATGCGAATAAAGATATCACCGCTCCGTATGGACAGGGCACGGCATTTAAGTTGTAAAATTATGTTGGTGAGTGAGAGTCCGATGGCAGATTTATTATTATAGGTAGGATGCATTCATTGGGCGGGAGGCTCGCGTGCGCGATGACGTGATATCACGCCGTCACGCGTGTTTACAACAACCTTATAACAAGTTGTAAGAAGCTAACTAACAAGTAACAAGCCACTGCAATATCTCCGCTTTGACATAAGTGACTGAGGCATGCGAGAATTTAATTGCCTTCCAATAGATTGCCCTTTTCATTTCCATGCTGATAATTAAACGATCGATGATAAACAATTGCATTGACATCGCTTGATTTATTGCCTACCTACTATGTATAGGTACTGCGATTGGTGCCAGCTTTTTATGACATTGCATAGCTATGGCTAGCTATTAATACGAGGTATTTCAGCTTTGCTTTTGAATGGTATATCATAATAAAAAGTTATTTAAATTATGCAACTTAAAAAAAATAGTTTTTTATTATAATAAAATACAGACGAACTACACAATAGCTGAAAATACGAGTAAGTTCTTACTAAGTATATGTACTTTTTAAACATGTCAGTACCTACACAATTATAAAATCATGTCGTAAAACTTTAAGTACAACCTGAAAATTTTCATTACAGGAAATGTTGTATCCAAAAGTGTAAAAAAGTAGTAAATTTAAATTTAATTGTGCTATACATTTTCCTCTTCGCGAAATTAAAGAAGTAATGAAAATTTATCACTAACACTTAATCGAACGCAAATTATTTAATTGTATTCAAGTAACAACTTAATTCCGCTTCAATTGTAAGTTATGTTTCTTTAAATTACAATAAAAATTATCTATGTGTATAAAGCCACGATATATAACCTTTAACAAATTTTTAGCCATAAATAATTATTATGTTGTTTACGACTAATTTTGTTTGCTTATAAGCTTGTCCAGCTGCTATTGCTGCAATTTGTACCAGCACAGCTAAGTATTGAAGTTACGGAAGACCAGCGCTATATTAAAAACAACTTCTATTTATATAAATAAATTAATTTATATTTCAATACACTACAATAAACTTCAATACAATTCATAAAAAGCCTAAATAGTCACAATTACAAACAAAGTCAACATTAAATATTTATTATTTATTCAACTAGGCTACATATAGTAAAACTTTTGAATCATAATTGTATTACAAAACAATCCGTTACTGCACATCTGCAGCGGTTTGAAAAGCAATTTCCAGAGAACTGGCAAAAAACTGTGATAGTTGCTCTTCTAAGATCGGTTTGTGAAATATGTTTAGATATAGGATGTTTCCGTATTTTAAGTACCTATACGTAATTTTTTTTCATTCATTTAATAACATTGAACCTAGAGTACATTTTGAAATGTACCTTCATATTTTGCCTATACCTATAGCCCAAAGCTTGTATAACTAAATGAACCGCAACCCAACCGCATAATAAGAGTAGGTAAGTACAAACTACAAACACAATAAAAGGTACATAATTATGAATAATACCGCCATCATATCAAGCCCCTATGTAAGCGTTTTCTTTCATACATTCATACTTCATTCATCCATAAAAAGTTGTCACCATTGTCAAGGGCACAAATCTTATACTTAATTGTTGAATTATTTCCTTTCCATTGAGGCCAAGCTCTTCAACTATATTTTCTCAGATCCAATTAAAAACATGAATCAATCCACACTTCCCGATTTTTAATATGAACATTTTATATGAGCAATTTTATTTGTAAATTTTTTTAAACAAAATCATAAAACATGTTCAGCTATGTGCTTATCTAAAGTCAGTTTTATTTAAAGCTGACTGAAGTATTTTTTACCTCGTAAAAAAATAACTCATTAATCCGCGGTTAAGAATTTAAAATGCAAGGATGTATTTATAAAAAAAATACAAACAAT
Source organism: Eurema hecabe (assembly GCA_026213755.1). Classification (NCBI taxonomy): domain Eukaryota; kingdom Metazoa; phylum Arthropoda; class Insecta; order Lepidoptera; family Pieridae; genus Terias; species Terias hecabe. The sequence continues at coordinate 4,695,201 of JADANM010006787.1, read as the reverse complement.
ATTATAATTTTAAAAAATATCTATTAAAATAACATTTAACAAAATGAGAAACAAATTTTCGCCTCCTGTGTCTCGACGCGCGCCTTCACCAGACCGTAATGGCGAACAAAAAGCATAATAATAATATGGCTTTAATATAATATTATATGTCACGAAACCAAAGCTTTATGAAACCCGATATTTTGTCATATCTTGTTTTATTGCGGCTCAATAGTGAATTACTGGCGTCGGAGTTCAGAAAAGCCATTCAGTTTGATGCGGCAAACGCGAAAGGGTTGAACGTTTTATGAGTTTTGTGAAATTAAATAAATGTTCGGTTGGTATACATACCTATTTTGTAGCTGTAGCTTTATATCTTATTGTAATTTAATAGATATTATTTTTGTATTGGATACAAAGTTTTTTTTATTAGCAAAATTAGTAACCTATTTCTAATTAATTTATTTATTATTCTTAGATGTAAAGACTATGAGTATTTTCGTTACGTTGATCGCTTTAAAACAGCCTTCAAAAAAAATACTATCAACAAAGATTAAGTTAAAATGGAATGTCACCAAAGGGACACATTAATCTCGTAGATTAATAGAAATGCACAGAGCGTAATAATTTCAAATTTTGCACAAATCTAGTCGTATTTAAAGTATTGTATTACATGATGTATTAAATAGCCGGTTGACAATGTCGTGCGGATATTAACCCACAAAAAATGTCCTCGAATGTCCCGAGGATTTTCCGCTTCACGCAGTTGTGCACTCTCCGCGGCCCGGAGTCGGCAGTTGACAAAATATTACATTGTTCCTATTATCTACGCAGTATTTATTTAAAATCGCTATTTAAATGGATGATTCTAAGCCCATTCCGCTGATACTGCTATTGTCATGGCACTTTTAATACAGTTACATACATCACTACGCTTGCGCATGGAACTGCTTTTAAAACATTATTACTTAGCGATATTATTGAACTGTAAGCCTGGTATTACTTGTGTGAAATAATGGAAATAGAAATTGAGCGATAGCGTGCAGCCAATTTATTACTTTTATTACTTTATACGGCCTGTTATGGTCATCTAGCTATCGGTAACCATAAATTTGAATCCTCTGTGACAATCAATAAAGTTAATGAAGGCAATCATCGGCGGCCAATCCAATAAAATAATAGAAATAAATTTGATATGACCGACATATGGTGAGTGCGATGCGTGGTGAGCCCTGTTATTGCTGTCAAACATGCGACAAATAACTCGGAGACTCCATTTAATTCCGTCGTGACGTTGATTACACAGTATTGGTCGATTTCAGAACAATGATAAACGTCTAACAACAACTGATATGTTCACACCCCTTTAAGTTTCGATTCGGCGATGACCAAAAAGTAAATTCCAGTGTATTATTATTCCATTACCCGTCGCCCTATTTTAAAAAATATGCGAAGGGATGAGGACAAGAGATCGGGCATAATCTGTTAGCGGCGGGGAGCGGGCGAGGTCGCGACCCGAGAATATTCAATGTGTTTATATAAAATAATTTTCATGTTCGACAACTCACGACACAATACTGAATATTTTTTGCTCTGTCGATAAATTGGAGGGATTATCATTTAATGGAGGGCTCATGTTCATCGGGTTTGTCGCCATTCCCTATGACTGACATGATTTTATTAAGCACGTTCAGCGTGCGATGATATTTAAAGTGAACTAAAAGGTATATATTCTGGAATAGAATGAGCAGGTACATAATAAATGAAGTATAATCTATACTATATTAGTGTATCTAATAAACTTTTATTATATGCATCTACACTTGGTAACCTGCCTCACATACTGTTACTTAAATACGTATATTATAGGTATATTTACGATTGGTGGGTTGTATGGTGGTGGTTAAAAACTCTTAAAGTTGGTCTACTTGTTACTCTGATGTTAAGTAGATATTACTGCAATGTTTTATTAAATATTATGTTAAAAGAATCTATACGTATTCAAAAACTGTCCAGTACCTAGTAAGTAATTATTTCAACCGATATTTATTTTTTGATGTGACAAATATTGATACAATATAATGAATTATTTTTATTCCCAACACAATCTTTTAACCGACAATAATTATTTTATTATTACGTAAAGCAAAAAGTGTCCCCAATTTTCTATCAAAAATATATTATTCGCATTGAAAGTGGCTAATCTCTTTTATCGCCGCGACATTAGCAATAATTCCATCATTATTGAGAAAATCTTTTGTGACGCTATAAAAATACAGCACCTTTATGAGGCGGTACGTGAAATGCATCGGAACTGAGATTTTATCAAGTCCCCGAGGAATCTCCCCATTTGTTTACACTAAATATTTTGCGACACAATGAAATTACATAACATCTGTACTACAAATAACGGGAATATCTTTATTCATACCGCAGCGGACGAGCGCGGTCCCCTAGCGTTACTATTATCGCTTTCGACGTCTGCTCACTGTCTCTGTAATGTCACTACACATTTGAATATGACAATTTATTGGCTTACTTTATACTAATAATAAGGCTACAAATTACGAGACTGACGTACCCAACATATTATTTTTATTGCCTGTTCTAGTTTAGTGATGTTTGAAGTTAGAAGGTTGCTTAAAGAGCCAGGCGATTTCAATTAGTCCGGCTTGTAAATAAGAAAGTGTTCTTGCTTTTCTGTGATCATATAATTACAGAAAAGTGGGTACTTAGGTTACTAAGGTTTTGATATACAATTTTGAAAAGCTCTATTAATCATAATACTGTTAAAATTTTTAGCGTGTCTATACTCCTAGGTATTTCTAAAATTGATTGACATATAGGGGTCATACGAACAAACTAAAAAACCAAGATATATATTCAACCCTAACAGGTAAGACGGATAGCAGCCGCTCGCTGCTAGTATTATTTTATCACAATAGGGAAAGAAAGCGATTTACAATAAATAACAGTAATATTAAAGTCCTCCCTCGTATTGATATCAATAGTTCGAAGACAGCCTCATACGCCTACGGCGGTTTCCGGTGTGGGACACATTTTTTTATTTAACATGTTTATTTTATTTGAAATTAATGTTAAAATATATGTTTATGGCTTTCTACGTTAGTTATAACACCGTGTAACAGAAAGGATAGTTAAAAATAAAACTAAATTAAATTTGAAACGTTAAACTTTTTTATTTTAGACATGATATGCACCCCACAAATATACTTGCATAAAATACCTTCGTTTGCTACCGCGAAAGTATTTTTATTTTAGATCCAATTTTAAATTCGTCACACACAAACTTTGTATTCATATCTTCAATAATTTTAAATAGATACAAAGTATGTATAGTCTTTAATAGTTTAGTGGATTCAAAATTTTCACTTAATTAAGTTTATAATACTAGTTAATTTCAGTGAGATTGAAAAATTATAGTTTTTATAAGTACCTACGCAATGTTTTTCTATTACAAAAATGTGTGCAAAAAAGCGGACCGAAGGTTGCGTGCCGCTGCCTCCGCATAAAACGGTAAAACAGTCGTAACGTTGTAGGAAGGAAATCTCTATTAGTTTTCTTTACAACTCGTATTGACAATGGCTGCGACGTTCATCATCCATGACATAATGCATCGCTGCGTTGCGCCTACCTGCCATTGTTTTTGCTTGGAAAATACGTCTTTACACAGCAAAAAGAGAACGCTCCTTGGAATAAAGTAAGTCGTAATTAAAGACAATACTATAAAATAGGTCGGATTACAATTATTAAATGATAGCCAGGAAACAAAGTGTAAATCGGAATAATTCTAATTACTAAAATATAATAGGTATTTATGCCAACGTTTGGAGAAATTAATGATGTATGATGTACCATTATGTTTCTTTAACTTGGTACTACTACTTGGTATAGATAGTAAGATATAAACAAAAATCTTCTACCGCAGTAACTTTTTGTCACGTGAGATCATCCTGTGGAATGTGTCAAATTACATGATTGGCCATAACCTTTAACCAGATCAAGTCTTTTAAACAAATTTCAAAGATTCAAAATCGCATTCTCATCTACTTTTAAATAAAGAAATTAGAATGTATCCACAATTAGTACGCAAAAGGCAAATAATTTCACGTCACTCTTACCTACCTGAATTATTAAAGTCCATAGAATTACGACGCCATAAAAATATAACGGAATTTATTAAGAAGACTATTAAGACATAAATCATAGAAAGTCGTATTGTGTTTGAAGGACGTTATGACTGGCCCGGGTCACATCCCGAGCACTTCACCCCACAGCCATTAGTAACGGCCACCAATTTATCATTAAGGCAATTTTTACAATAATCATTTGCTTTGTACTTGTAGTGCTTAGTGGGAGTGTGCTCTACCTCATTTAATTTATATTTACTTATATCCTATAACATTCGTTTAATATAATTTAATAACGATAGAGGACTAGAGGATTTTAACTGAAAAATAGGAAAGAGATATATGTTTTTTGGTACTAAAAGACACTTCAAAAAACTCTAAACAACAATAGTTGTATAAATTCTTGTGGTCAGTGATTATGTTTAACTGGGTACAAGGCTACCGTAATACTTATTAATTGTTAGTACCTAAAGTGTATCCAGCTAAATCTAAGTAGTACTTTAAAACATAAGCTAAAAGTTAGAAAGTTACTCTTGGCTTCACAATAAAAGCATGGAAAAACGAATAAAGTAGAGCAACTTACCGATCGTCCGTCCACTGGTCAGCGGTCCACCCACGCACAAAGCAAGCGTGGGTGCAAAGATTATTGTCATTCAATTGAACCGCATTGTGCGCCGGCGCATGCCACTTTCAGCCACCTCTTAATTACCGCGCAGCTGCTGACCCGCGTCCATCTGGAACATCACCACCTACTACTATGATTTACAGGATGATCCTACTATACGGAAATCAGAATCAAGAAAATAATTAAAGAAAACGTTCTTAATCTACCAAAGTCCATTACTCTTTAGATATAGAAATCTCTTATACCTATCCACCCAAACAAACCACTAGAGACAAATATGGGTCAGACATTATCGTTATAATTATATTTACCTACTCTATATTTATCTTAAATTTAACATTGATACGACTTTTTATTAAATAGACCTACTATAATAGATTTTATAGAAAGATCATTGCATAGAAACATAAATTTGAGATACTACACCTATAGACGAATTTAAAAATTTGCAGGCTGCAAATCGAACACCCCATAAACCTCTAATATAAGGTGAGTGTCCAATAACAATAGCATTTTGAGTGGCCAGACGTCCAGCAAATCTCATTTGTGGATTTATCATTAACCGTATTTCATTCACCCTTGTCTCCGAAGCCTATTAAGGGGTATAAATTTTATTTCCGAATATTGTCAATGGCTTACGGATGTTTAGTTTTATAATTCTATCTCGTTCAAAGCTATAACTCAATAAAGGTCTTTGATAACAATCCCTCGGACAAAAACTTAGGAATTTTGTTTAATTGGTTTAACGAATTTGATGCTGTGTCATTTATTCACTTTTATACCGTACATTTTCTTAATGATATACTATATATTTAGTAGGTATATTACTATTTGTGTATTAGTAAAAATGGAATCCTAAGGAACAATAAAACAATATAAATGCTGCTATATAGATCACAATTATTTTTTTACTCGTCATAACATGATCAGCAATCCTAATACAAATGACAAATGTGTCTGGTGTGTATAGCCACCTAAAAGTATTTCCTACAAGGGACAGGCGAGTTATCTTTATTACACATCCCTATTCACTGCACTCGCAATAAATTATGCTAGTTTTGTCGACCCAATAGTATCAATTTTTAAAAATTCACATAAATAATGAGGCGAGTATCCCAGAGCGATGTTATCTGGCCGTGTCAACTCTACGAACGGTTATAAACAAAAGGTGCTCTAATGACTGAATGAGACATCGTAAAGCCATAATATTTACGCGTGACTCTTTCAGTGACTGTTTCAAAAGGTTTACGTCGCGGTCGGCTGGGAGAGTTTTTCCCCTCGCTACCCAGGCGCCTGCGCCAGTCGCGTCGCTATATCTGATTTATTCATACCACCCGAAACACATGATCGCTTTTTCGGATAGCGGATATTTTGTTATATTTTTTTTCGTTTTTACGTCGCTACCGCAATGTTAAATTCACAGGATATTAATTATGCCCCGAACTGAATGCTGCATTTTTAATTTCATCGATCGCGTCAGATACAATTACACCTGTCCCACAATTTTCAGTAACATACATTCGCACAGTATTAAGTTTTAAAATAGCGACTGACTATTAGAAAGCAAATATGTGTTATTTTAATTGTGAAATAAAATTAGCTCTGCGATTGACAATGACAAATAGACGTGTATCGCGTTACAATTAAAACTATTTGAACTTGTTAATAAAAGTGCGATGCGTAGGAGGACAACTGCAGCAGATGTGCGCGACCCCTTTTGACCTTCGCGTTCACCCCAATATTCCAATCACCTACGTAATCAACTAACTGAGCCATCTCGATTTGAACTCGTTTAGCGGGAAATATCACACTAGCAGAAACTATGCAGATTTTTTTAAACTAACGCGTATGACGTAAAGCTTACTAGTTACTACTGATAACGATTCAATATTTATTGTTCTTCGAAGTTCGTCATTAAGATAGGGTCAAAACCTGGCGCGCACTTACCGAGTTCGGGAAGCACTCATAATTATTACTAATGCCTTAAATATGTCAAAACAGGAATTCAGGTAAAAAGGCGTAATTTACGCGAGGCCGATAGAGATTTGGCAGTTGGCGCCGTGGAGCTCGGCCCGTTGGCATCGCGAGCGGGCGCCGAGTTTTTGTCAACCATTGTCTTTGATATAAATTTTAAATAGGAAATGTTCCTTTTTATGGAGATCTAGTTTACGGCGTGGCCAGTGCAGGCAGTAAATCTCGTGTCAATGTCACTATAGGCCAGTGATGATCGATCGATAAACATAATTTATGTACTTCCGCTACCTACGCCACGATTCCTTAACGTGACGATACCCGAAAAGAGCTCTTAAGTTCCAAGTTATTCGAGGTAAATTCCAATTCACATTGCAAATGTTGTCTCCGACGACACATGATGAGATATAAATAAGTTTATTACTGACCCAATATGGGAAATTGATGCTACAACATAGATACACGTTTGTAAGCGTCCTAAGTAATAACCTACCTGTGAACCGCTCATTGAATTCAAATGAACGGAGCACGCATGATTCACATAGTAACATAAATAAATAGCTACTCGTATATGACACATATTCCTATAATTGCAAATGTGGCCTTTAGCAAAACTGTTCAAGAAAGAAGCGAGGTTGGTGAAACAATTACAGAGCGTTTAAGTTTTAAAATGTTATGATCGGAATCGTTTTCTATAAAACAGTGATTAAAAATGGCCGTTATAATCAAACAAAATGCTAATTAGACAACAATGGGCATTGAGCGCGTAGACCAATCACCGCGCAGGGAGTGGGGTTGATTAACGACAATAACTCAGCGACAATACCAACTTGCCCACGTTTTATTTTTATTTTTGTCCCTTCACAGCCGATCTCTAATGAATACGGGTTATCTTCAAGCTTATATAAAAAATAAATCGCTTTTAACTGAAGAATCACGCCTTAAAAAAGAAACGCTTATTAAAATTTATTTCTTTCTCTCCGCGCGGCGCTGTCTTGTACTCCCTCAAGAATAAAATTAAAAAGTCAAGAATTCTTATTTATTTTAATACAATAAACCGCAATCGCTGAATAAAGATAAATAAAAAACAATAAAAAATAAAATCGCATTAGCAATAAACAAAATACTTCAGCGGATGTGGGCAGAGCGAAATGCAAGCACACAGCCGTACGTAGAGACGAAATTGCATTGCACTTCTTGTATTTAATTTCATTCATTACTTACTAGGCATTCTTGTATAACGTATGCACTTGATGGTGAAGTAAATACTTTGCGCTACTTTTAATACTAAATATATTTTTTAGTATGCTAAGTATTAATCTGCTTTTAAGAAGTTTCTATATGTTTTTTATCTATTTTTTTTTAATAAAAATACAATCTTTTGTTAACAAAGCCATAAGGTTGATTTCGATTTAAGAAACCTATTTTGTAAAGAACAAAAGAAATTACATCTATAGTGAAAAAGAAATCATTTGCTATACACTGATTATAATGTGTTTGTTTTTGATTGCTTTACACATTAATATATTTGTAATAATTAATACACCAAAAAATATGAAATATAATATAATTATTACTCAAATATGAAACAATGGGCGCTCCACGGCGTATCGTTTTCTGGGTGTCACGAGTGCTACACTCTGGGGTTTTCTTAATTGTGCCGAAATATTTATTTGATTGCGAACCTCGTAGCGCAGCCGTGCAACCGAAATGGTCATCGGCATCCATGCGACCACCACAATGGCCAGCAGACGGCTCCCTAAGGACGCGAGAATTAGAATTGATCTATACTCATTTATCCCGTGGAATCTCAAAAATAAAAGACCTCGCTTAACTATAAATCATTGGGAGTTTAAACATTTTCCAAGCGGACACTTTTATGTTTTATATACCTATTATTTGTTTTATGTTTTATATACATGTTTTTTATTCCGAGGTAATTGTGTCCTATAACAGCTTTTGACATAGGTACTAACTTAACACAGATCTATAAACAATATCGCACATAAATGCACTTAAGCATTCCTTTAACGTGAACATGGTTGACGCCAGCCCTGTCCGTCAAGTCGCTACGTATCAGTGATCTAAATGGGCCATGGAATCGATACTCAATACATTCGTAACGTTGTACCTACGCCTCGTGCATGAAGCATTCGCCGCGAACGAGAGATGAAATAAAGTATGAAACTTGGTGGTTGTTTCAGAGCACAACTGCGGTCCAAGTTCCAACAATCGAGATCAAAGCGGTGATAAGACCGGCGACCGACTCAGCCTGTCCTCGCTGTTCCCGTGATTTGCGAGTTGTAATCGTTATAATTACGAGCCATCAATCAAAGAGACGTATGATAAACATGCGACTAGACCCAGACCAATAATCGACGATCGTTGTCAGATCCAATGTGCGGGCCCGAGAATTCAGGGATTAGTTTGAGAAACAGCAGAGATCATTTTTGCGTGGGTGCGGTGTTTATGAATGCTGTGTCGTGTCTTTGATCTTTCAAGGTGTCACATTCAATGCGTTTCATTATTATTATTGCTGCTCTTTACGTGAATCCGTTCATTTTTGTGGTTTATATATCATCCATGGATGTTAATATTTCTTTTGCTAGTTTTGTAATAATTTGTTGTTGATCTAATTTAAAGCTTTCATGGATGGTCCTAACAAAGCTGACTAATTATCGTGGCGCGGCGCGTCGTAAAACAGTGCATATTGACGGAATATAGAGAGGCCGGCACACAGTGCTTAATGACATTAATCACATTGATTTATTGTGGTTCCGAGTTATTACAGGCCGGGCGCAATCACTAGTGTGTGTGAATCCACATAGAAACGATCGACTTGTCTATGTGAGCTCCTTGCGTAAATGTAATACGTGACACGTACAGCGTGTTCCATTCGCTTCCTAGTGATTAGAAAAATATGCCCATACAATAATATTTGTAAAATTTATTCAACTAACCTCACTCTACAATAGAAACACAATAAAACCAGATTGCTGTTTTATTTAATTTTTATCAAGCGTACGTAGTAACTCCATGTAAGCAAGTAATTGAACAACAAAGTTATGAAGCTTTTGTTTAAATTGTTTTTATTAGAGAATGCAGAATAAGATCACCCTGGCTGTGTATCGTGTCTCATTTCAGGGACGGGTCGGATGTGTGCGTGCATGGCATTAGGCAACAATTTACGCTGTTTGCGGCGTGTTAATATTGATTGGCTCGCTTTATTTCGACTCGCGCGAATCTGTTCAAAACGAGCACTGTACAACTAATGACGTCTCCTAATTTTTCTAATTATATTTTATCGTCTGACCCAAAAAATCTTTAAAGAAATTCCGTGAAAAAATATTTATGAAACACAGTCTCATCGACGTTTTTTTTTGAACACATAACTCAAACAACCTATTTCAAGACGTTTAATAACTGTTCTGGACATTCGAATTATAATAAAATGTAAATATTGAGATGATATCTACGAAAAAATTTAAACACGTACGTGTCGAATATTATAAGCAAGTTTCTAGGTGTTTGGACGTGTGTTCTGGCGAGCAACCTAGTTTGTGCATGGGAACCGAGGCAGTGAGCACACTTAACGAATCATGTTTACAAGGAAAGTCGACGTGTCGCCCGCGATGACCACGTCCCCAGTCGCGAGCGAGCGCGCACCGGCATATCAATCACATAGTTATCATTTCATAACGCAACGCTTGTCAACGTAAATAATACGCAAAATTTATGTTACGAGGTTCTCACCGTTCGACGGAGGCACAATGAATACTTAATACACCATCATTAAGTATGAAACGGAGTGCGTTCCACTCATATTCATTTGAGAACGTGGATATAAATTCAATTAAGCAGTTAGTATTTAGCGACGGACGCCAGCGAAGTTTGTTATAACTTACGTCAAGATTGCAAGCAATACTCGCCTCTAAGTGAATATATTACAGATCGTATTGCCGATTAGTAGTTTGATTTATACCGTAATTAGTTATGGCGCTGGTACTCCACGCATCGACTGAAATGTAGTACTTACTCCTTTTAGTCGTGAGCGTGTTCTTATTTGCATGAGCCTATTTGAATATTTTCATTGTATGTATCACCGCATTGTGCTTCTCTCTTTAATTTCGAAAGCAATTAAATATATTTTATAAAAGGCGATCTCCAAACGTCGCGAAGCGCTGCACTTGTAAGGCTATAATATATGTTGTATTATTAATCGGCTTAGACGCTAATGTTATTAATATGCCTATTCTCGATGCATAATTTATACGCTTACGTAGGTAGATCGTCATTAAAGAAAATAAAAATATTTATATAACTACATAAATGCTCATACTTACTTTTTCGATGTATTTTCTATATAGGTAATATGAATTAGAGTGCATGGTTTACTAACTGAAAATTATTTGTCAATATAAGATTTGAAAATACTCGCATTTAAAAAATCCTACTGTCACTTTTTTATTCCAGATTTTTTGTGTAATTTATCAATATAGCAATGAGATGTTCAGGAATTCTTAAATCATAATAAAAAGGTAGGGGCTTGACCCTAGCCCCAAGTTGGACGATAATGACAGACTTGTGGATTGTCGGTCATCATTAGTGCAGACTATGCTTATATTTTTCTCGATATAGGCACATATTAAATGAAAATTGTGTTGCATCGTTTTCCAATTTATTTTCTATTGAGAAAGACACGAAAATCTAACGTGGTATTTAGTGTAGAGACACTTTTAATTTTAATCATTAGTCACTTTTATTTCATAGCTTTTGATTAATCTATACTAATAATATAAATAATCTATAAAAATAAATATTATAAGTTTGTGCGTTTGTTCAATTGTAATCTCGGGATTTACTGAACTGATTTTAAAAATTCTTTCACCATTAGAAAGCCAAATTATTGCTGAGTGTCATAGGCTATATCAAAAAAAGGATTGTTAACATTATGCCCTACGAAGTGGGCACGGGTCAGCCAGTTAATTATAAATAGAAATTACTATACAAAACAGTACACCTACCTAACCCTTTAAAACAAACTAAATAAATTGAAACATACCCATGAATACGAGTTTGCAAATAGTACCCTATTTAATATTTCCAGCGGGACATTGATATTAATGTTGATAAACACGGACGGCCGACATCGCGGTCGGAAGTGGCTCCATCCATCATCCTCCCGCCCTGGATAAAAACGCTCGTTAGTCCCCCCTCTAACCTCCATACCCTACCTGCCTCTCTATTAATGTTCCACTCAAGTACCTCTATTACGGCTGTCATTTATTATATCCATTTTAGCGGATTGCTCGATCTCGTATTATTCATTAGAGAAAGGTTGATTGCTGAACGCGGCCGAATAATGGCAACTTTTTTTTGAAAGAAAAACATTCGAATTTGGAAAGCGTTTTACAGATAAATACCTAACAGTTATTTTGCCAATCATGGTAAACAAATACATTATTCTATACACTATTGCCTTCTCAGAGACGCGACTATGAATTTGTAAATCTCAAAGCCGCAACCCTTTTCAACTGAGCAGAACTATATAAAATGTCAAAATAAATCTAAAGCCTCGAGGGTGTTTTCCGGGAGAGAGCGGAGATTGAGGCTGGGGCGACAAGTCGGATCCTCGGAAGGCGCGAATCGCTTAGAGTATGCGGGACCCGTCTTGCGTATTAAAATTATTATGAAAGCGACGCGCCGCCGCGATAAGGCGGGATGATACCGTCTTAACACCCCTACTACCACCCACCGCACTATCGCATACCGCTCCGATGACTTCCACTATATCTACATGAAAACTTGCGTCTACGGCTTATACACAAGTTCCTGCTGTTTAAGTGACAAAACTTTGTAACTTCGTGGCCTTATCTAAACATCTTCAATTGTTGGTACCTACGTGTATTTTCACTTTCCTATTCCCCTCGCAAGTATCCTTAATGTTGTGGTTTTACAATATCTGATATAAATAAGTTACGTCTTGGTATTCTATCATATAAAGAAAACTTTTCTTTGCTTTTTTTTTATTTAATTACGTTAGATAAACGACGTTACTGCATTTCTCTTAAAAGCGTTAACTACAAAATCTTATTAAAATTCATACGAGGCAGACTTGAAACTTGACGCATTAACCAGACGGAGGCATTCCAACAATGCGAACGTCGCGTAACTTTGTGCAGAAGCTGCAACATAGGTATGTCGAACCACAATTATAACTTTGGCCCTGGACGCGGCGGTACGTTACGCTGCAACAAATAAAATATGTCCACGAAAACGCGCGAAGGGAAATTTCGTGTACGAGACAAAGATAAGCTTAACCAGCACGAAATTATGAGCGTTTAACTGTTTCTAGCTGAGAATCTGGCACGAGCGCTTCGCCGGCTCGCCAGCGCGCGTTATTTACGAGGGGGTGGCGTCCCGCGCCCGCCGCAGCCGAGATAGCGCCTTCCCCGGAAGAGCCGTCGCCGCGGCCGCCGCCACCGCCGCGCCCGCCGCGCCCGCCGCGCCTCCGCCACGCGGAACTGACCCTTTGCACCGACTCCACAAGCTGCACTTCATCGTGACACGAGCCGCGCTGCCATTACAACACTACGGTTCTGCTCGCCCTCGCTGCTGCCGTCTTTGTAGCCGATGCGTTCCGCAACACACCGACTTCACCCCTATTACCAACACTTTAAAGCGAAATGCCATCAGTGCCGCGCGAAGTCGCTACGAGTGAACGAGCTCTAGTGTTTTCCAACGTTATAGTGAAGATGTCTAGTATTTCTTGTTTATGATAGCATAAATATGTTCGCTATGGTAGCTAAATTTATGCTACGACGCCGGTGTAGCAGCGTATACTGCGGTGTTACAAAAAAGGAAATAAACTACCATCATATATTGTCCACTTCTATGCTAAAGTAATGATAATAAGAACAAACTTGGATAGGTAATATATTCTTAGCGTCTAAAGTTACACTCAATAAAGTAGTCTACCTAGGAGCTAGAATTTCCAATAAAATCAATGCTAACGATTTTCTTACGAATTAGTATAACAAAAAAAACAGCTGTCAATGCACGCGCATAAAACTTCTTAACTGAAAATAATGTATGAACAAGGAAAAACTATCAAGGGCACGACCATTACTTTTGATATAAACAAAATAACAAAATATGAGTGTCCGGCCGACGCGGCCCGGCGTCCCCCCGGCCGCTTTATATTTCATGGACTTTTTCAACGGACTTAACTGAGAGACATTTACCTCGTTCATTTCCATTTACCACAACTTACAATTATTTTACTTTGTTCAAACCAAATAATATTTTTCATTACTAATATTTTTAATAATTTATATAGATATATAATATACCATACTAAGCATACACGCAAGAAACTTTACTAATTTTATTTTATCATAAAAGACTGAACGAAAAAAGGTTACATACTTTAAATTACAAACGTAGTTTACTACAAAAAACGTAGTCGCGAAAGCGGTGACAATAACCCTTTAGAGGTCGAGGCGAGTAAACAGTAACAAGGCGTTAAGCTATGTCAATGCGAAGGGAAGCCCTCTAGAGTAGTGCGGCGAACGGATCGCGCCTTCGTGCGCTGCGTGAGCTTCCGTCTCCTCATCCCTCCATATCAATTACTGTCCAATACTAATAACTTAATTTTGACATCCTCAACATCTCAACCCGACTGCAAAATAACTTCATATCAAAAATTACGTAAAATTAACAACCGCCGCCAGCGTTTACCCACTTATTACCGATAACCGTTTCTTTCCCCTTAATTACACTTGATTTCATATCCTTGACGGCTTCATCGTTATTTTGTCAAGCGCGTTCGTGTTATTTTCGTTTTGACGGTTTACACATAACAGATCCGTATTACGTATCAAAACCGCGTGAAAATGGCAATAGCTTTTCAGAGGGAGATATTAAAATGCATGAAAATAAATTCGGCGTCGTACAGCTTTGGGGCTGCAGTAAAAATAAACAGCGACGCCATTAGAACTCACTTCAAATATTCAAATTTATGAACGCGTCCGCACGCCCGGCCACCGCTCGTTCTGCCACCCATTTATACGGGTAATATTGTAAAGACGATAACAGTATTGGCTTTTAATTGGCATTTATTTTACAAACAGATACGAAATATTAATAGTAGGTATATCAAAATAGAAAAAAAATCTGCTGAGATACTAAAAATACTTCGATTTTACAAGCCATGTCCACTGGTTTCATATAAATCGATTGAGAGCACTTTCGATTTACTCAAAAGTGATGTGACAGTAAACCTTTCAGATTAAGCCGTTTAAAGAAAGAAAAGTTAAAAAAACACAAAAAATAATATATAAGAGTTCAGTATTGTATCGAAGTGCATATAAATAGAAATAGAATAAATTATAGAACGGTGTATAACACTGAGCAGTAGGTACGGGGCACATGCTTTAGCTTAAATAAACATACGTTTTCAAAAATTTGTGTATTTAAATCGAATGCGACTTGTGTTACTGAAGCTATTTCTGTTTAACAGCCGCACTGATGGATCTGAAATAACACCTTTACGGTTAACAGAACTCGCATTAATTCATAGGGGATTAGGTGTCATCATAAACAGGAATTATTTAGCCAACTGAGGTTAAGAACAACACTCTAAGATTATTTCATTTAAAGGTAAAATTAAAGATCATATTGGGTACTTGTATTATTATAATTATTATTATTATTAGCTCTGTTAGATATATAAACGCTTTATGTGAATATATATGAGAGTGAGATACCTTTATATCATATTAATTATCATTCAATTTCTCACGACAGTTGTTTTAGTCAAACGTTAAATTAATTCTCTTCAAAAATATTTAAGGAACTTAGAATCCCATTTAAAGGCAACTGTGTACCTAAATATTTAAAAGAGAACACTTTAAAGACGAAACTTTATGTACCATCCGCAAAAAGTATTGCATCTTTATAACACTAGGTACCCACCATACTAATGTTGCCACATAAAACTTAAAAGTCCCGAGCCGAAGCGATGAATATTCAATACAAACAGACTGATATAAAAAGTCAGTTGATGTTGATCGTTAATTAAAACTTTATTTAATTGATTTTATCTGATAGCATACACAATGTCGTCTCACTAACTCAACAGAATTTATCAATAAAAAGATGGAGGCATGGCAAGCGGTTGCCGAGAAATAAAATGATGTACGATAAAGTCGGTTACAAATTCAAATGCCATACTTAGGTAGTACTCGATGCCAATACTACGAATTTCATAGGATCACATCTCTTCTAACTATAGGTTCTATTTTAAATATGTAGGTAATATTATTATTTCATGAAATAAATATTTTTGTTACCGGAAAAAATATGATTTTGATTCGGTTGTATTTTTTTATTGAGTAATTATTTTAAATATGTAACATTAAAGTTAACAAATCTAGCAAGCAAATAAAATGATCTTATAATTCATTTATTGTTATAAATATTATTCATTTATTACTTACTCATTCATTAAATGAGTTATTATATCAAAATTTATAAATTTGCGTTCAAAAAAAGTACAGAACTTCCCATGAACCCAAAACTCAATAACCTCAACTTTATACCGGTACTCTACATTTCCCACTAAAGGACCTATATCTTTATCAATGTTTAATCAGCAGCAAAGTCGAAACGCCAAAATTGTTGTACATTCGAAGTAATTTTATAACTTTAAATGGGAAGCTTAAAGTTTAAATAGGTCCAATTATAAAGCGGTAGCGAGTCGCGTCGCCTCGTCCCGATGACTGGCAGATTCGACTAAATTACTTCTATCACATTAATATTGGATTCGGCCCGCCCCGGGACTACCGTGCGTACATCTATTTAATTTAAAGAACACAAAGCGATCAGCGCGGCTCCTGGCATCCGCTTTTTGATAAGTCGCAGTTTCAAAAATTAAAATCGACGTCGATTTAGCCGGAATCTAGTTAGTTGTCATTGTAGTATTCGATACAGCTGTCGGTGTCCGACTGACGACTGATGACTCAGTGAAATGTTCGCTTCGATTTTTTTAGCATTTTAATTGGATTGATTTCTCGTTTGATTAATGATAAGTTATGTTTTTACAAATGTGAAACATTTTACTTCTAAATTGTAAATTTTGTGGTAGAGCCTTGTTCTTATAAAATAAGTATCAAACATGTTCTTAAGGACATAATATACTCAGCCAAATAAATTATATTTATGAGTAAAAACATTTACACTAAAATGTAAATACTAAGAACTCCCTATTAATTTTATAAGGAACAAAGGAAATAACAACATTAAATTTAAAGGTCTATCATAATATATTTCATATATTTATAAATAATAATAAACAAGAAGATTACCTACTAATATTAAAAACCCAATTGCTGTAAAAACAAAAAAAAATATTTTTATCTAATTCCTAAAATTTATTTTTAACAACAAATAATATGTAAGTATTACATTCGAATAGAGATCATTACAGTCAATTTTGTACAGCATAATCGCACTATACGCAGCCCAGTTGTCAATGAAAACAAAATGTACTAATTCACAAACAAAGGATTATAACTTACAAAGTGTAGCTTCAATTAGCGAATGTGGGAGGCTTCGCGGGGCGAACGTCGGTCGCCATCTAGCGGGCGTCACCACCGCCCACCGGCGTCTGGAGCCCGCGCCCGCGGCCGCATGTCACTTATGAATATGAGGCGTTATGATTATGAAATATGCCCCGCCCTAAATATTGAATATGGAGGAGGGAGAGGTCGGAACGCGTGCGAATGGGCGAAGTTTGATTTATGAGCCGGGCGCGGCCCCGCCTCCCTGTCATAACCGAGTACCTGGTGCGCGCGCGCGCGGCCGCCCGCCGCCCGCAGCCGCCTCGCGCTCAGTCCCGCGTCAGATGGCGAGAGGTGCGCTCCTCTGACGGCGTCTCCGCTCCGCACTCCCGTCCGCTCGTCGCCCGAGCCCGCTCGGCCTGGCCGCGCTACTCGCGAGTGTCCCCTGTCGTCGCCCGTGCACTGTCCGAGGGCGCGCGCTCCGGCGCCCTGCCATGTGTCGCCTGTGAGCGAGCCAGCCCAGCGCGACCACCATGCCGCGCGTGAAGCCCGCCTGCGTCCGCCGCGTCTCCATCGGTACTTACTCCTTCACTATCACCATCCCGACACCACTCTAATGGACTGTGAGCTCTACCGACGAGCTTAAATCGTGCTATCATTTATACGTTCTATAAGTTTCGTTCGCCATTTACGAATTAAAATGATTCAGTTAGCTAAGATTAAATTTGGCATTCATCAAAAAGTGCGCAAAAAAATTCGAGAACTGCGTGGTGAGTACAGTGTAGTGATTAGTTGAACTCGGTTATTTTTGAAATCGCTAGCATTGGGTGCGTACACCGATATAAGTCAATCGTTCCTACGATGAATAACTTAGTAGATACGTTGTTTAATTTTTCTTCAATAAACTAAATAACGACCAAATTATCCGTAAACTATCCGTTTATTGATCAATGAAGTTTTATTTAAACTTATTATAAAAATAATGATAAAATGGAGTGTTGTTTTTTGCATTATAGAATCGTACCTATAAATTGAGTTAAATGTAGAAAATATTACTTAATAAATAGACTAGTTTTTGATCAAGTAAAAAATTCAAAAGAGCATACCGTTAGTAAGAAATCTATATGCTGTAGAATTCAAACACCAGAATTTATTGTATTAAAACGGTTTATTTTCTCCTCTCTTGATTTGATTTAAAAAGCGCACTTCATAACAAAATAGCGCTGCTGCTATTCACTCCGGTCAAAACGACTTTTTGTATTTTTATTCATAGCGTAATAAAAAAGAACACTTATGAATTAATTGCTTTTCTTTGTTCTTTTAGCTGTTAAAATATATTTTATTAAAGCGTAGTTACCTTCCCCTGAAATTTGTCTCGTATCTTTATAAGAAAAACATGCTTATGCATTTGAATGTTTTTTTTATGTAGATGGCGCAAAGATTTATTCGAAATATTAATAGCCGTACATAAATAATACCATAAAGAACTAATATTTACTTAAGTATTCGTATACCTAATAGAATCAAACAAGCCTTCCCAAAAATATTACAATGGAAAAATATCGTTATTACTTAGTTTCAAAGGCTACATTGGAGTGCCGCGACTATCATATCCCAAATAAGTATCACGTTTTGATAAAAGCCTTAAGTGGCTGTATATTACTGCACGAATGACAGGCCGTCAAACTTTTATTATATAGTTATTATATCTAGACACTTCACTTATTTATGTCCGATCTATAAAACTTTTAGTGAACTTTTATCTTTCAACGATTGAAACAAGCTGCATAGACATTTACCTACTAACAATAAATAATTTGATTACGAAAAAACTTCTCAACGAGCAGGTTCTATTCCGTATATACTAAAATGAAATATGTATTATGTATATTGCGTCCATTTACCTTGAATGATGAATAATTATTACTCTTAATGTATAAATTATAGACTTTCTGTAAGTGGATTAATTACTATCATGTTTTAAATTATATAGTTAAAATATTCAAATGGCCATTATATTTATTGAAACGAATATATAATAAACATATTCAAACTACACACATGATAAATCTGAAAGATAAATCATGACACAAAAATCTTAAATGGCTAAATAAAATACAAATACATAGGAAACGAATTTCCTATAAAAACAATTTGAAAGGTAACGCTCGCTTGCTTGGAGCTAGACAGTGTTTAGCTACTGATACAAACGGCTACTTCATCACAATGCCCTATGATGAAGGATATTATAATTTTTTGTCCACATATTGAGTGGCGAGCGGCATTCTGTCCGAAATAATGCAAAAGGTTTTTTTCTGCGTAACTCAGTACAAGTCGCACGTCGGCGGTGCTGAGAATAGTGCTTTGACTCGCCGCGCCTCGCCACAGACAAAACTTACGCCCAAATTGCGATAAACAGCCCTAATCCTTCTTCTTACAAACTAACTATTAACCGCACCGGTATCTCGCTACAAATGAGACGTTTAAGCCCACACCGCAAGATTATCCCGGATTATTATGATGTTTTGCGTCGAAGCTCACTTTTCGCTCGGTTTTCAATGTAAACATTTACAAAAGCTGTCAATAGAGTATGATATCCGGCGCGTTTATGTCTTATTATTAATATGTTTTAACTATTACCATTATAAAAGAGGGATGTAACTTACAGTAAGTTTAAATGTAGACCAACTATGCTATGACAATAGACATCTTTTTTTATGGTGGAAACTTGCTGATACTCATACTTATATTTAAAAATATGTATTTACGCTAACAAACAAATATTAGCTTATTATACATTTAATTACCCATAGCAATTAAATGTTTGCTATAATAATAGTTATTTTAAATAAAATTATATGTATCTACGTATGTAAAACAACGAATTTAGATTTTAATAATGAAGAAATTTTTAATTCAAATCCACTGTTACATATCTATATGAATTATAACAATGGATAATTAGTGATGCCTCCTAACAAAGGTTAAATAGATCACAAACACTTTGAATTTCATATATTATATACACATACATTTGTACCTAACTAGAAATTGTTAATATAAACTAACAATGCCTTCAACCGTCAAATTAATATACCAAATAATAGAATATTGCTTATTATCATTCATGTCAAGTCATTGGTTCAATCGCTTTAGTAATTTTCAACAATCAATTAAACATTTTAAACACATTTAATTCGTGTTTTCATTATTTATGTATGCAATTGTAAAACTTATTTGACCTCTACATATCTCTATTGTTTATGAAATAGATAAATAGGTTGTTTTTTTAATTTAGTGAATATAAATTCAACCTTATTGTTAGAAGGAAATTTTTATTTGTATCTAATCAATTTATATATCACGTGGAATAATGAGGATGTAAATTATTTTTTACATTAACTAGCTGGCCCAGCAGGCTTCGTACTGCTTCAAAAACGTTTGTATGGGAAATAGAAAAGGACTATAGAAGGGTTTTCCCGGCGATTCTATGATTTTTTTCCACCTTTTAAACGTTTTCTAAAACTGTACGTACATTTACGACTAATAAGAATAAGATAGATCCGTTCAGCCGTTCTCGAGTTTTAGCGAGACTAACGAACAACAATTCATTTTTATTAACGTCAGTAGGTGTCCATATGACATCTGATTTCATCAGTTTGATAGTTGAAAGCTTTGGCTTAAAAATGTAGAGAAAGGTATTTGTTTGGATTATTCTTTGTTTTTTTTTTTGCTCAGGATAAAGTTAAAACCATTATACCATAACCATATCTGTATATGGTCTTTGAAATTCTTACATTTTAAGCCGCAGATCTGATAATGGTATAACATTGTTATAGTGTTAATAATTGAACGCCCATGATCCAGTTATTAAAACTACATTCTTTAAAATAAAAACCTTAGCATTCATATAAATACTTCTAGAAACAAATGTGTAAAAGCTAACTCCAATTTAATGTATGTACCTAAGGCAATAATTTACGTCTAACCATGTAATAATTCATTTTATTTTATTTGTCTTTAGCCGCGCCTCGTGGTTTCACCCGCGTTTATGCATTAATATATATACATAAACCTTCTAAACCACATGAAAATCGGTTGAGTAGTTTTAAAAACGTAAGCATACAAAGGAAGGAAGAAGAAAGCGACTTTGTTTCATACTGTGTAATGATATCTACTTAATAGATTTTCTTTAAATACGAAATAGTTAGCTCGTCTTGAATATTCGATATCATCGGATTTTGAAAAAGCCGATAAAAAATGTTACAACATAGTTTAACAGAATTTCATAAAAGATATCTAATAGAATAGCAAATTGATGTTACGATTAAGTGAATGTGACCATTCGCCGGTTCGCTTATGAAAATTATTTAGTCACAATAAGCGTTTAGACATTACACCGTTCTCTTTGCAGTCACTTCCTTGAGCTTAGTATTATGCCATATTAAATTGTTCTCCACGTTTAATCAGTTTGCAGATATATTTTAATAACATATATAAGTATTAAAGGACATCTTGAAATAAATTTCAGTTTTAAACGCTAAGTCTTATCATCGATCACTGATTTAAATTATAATTCTCAATACAACCCATATAATTAATTTGCGACAACCAAAAACTACGATGAAAAATCTGATAGTATAGATAAACTTTTAAGTTTAAAAAGCTCTAGTTTTAAATAGAATTCAATGTAAATAGAAGAAATAATTCATTGTAAGGCTATTTCGATGGATTTAAACATTACATGAAGCAACAAATGGCGAAAGCTATCCCTGGCATCCGCAATCATAAGTCAGGATGGGATGTCATGTCTAAAAATAGGAAACGGAACGTATTAACACAGAATGTTGTCATACACAAGAAGAAAAATTAATTAATGGCGGATTTCAATTGCTTAATAATCTACGGTTTCTTTTGAAACTAGTCATTAATATTAAAAACGTGATAATACAACGTAACGAAAAAATTATTGTGCAATTGTTTCACTTTTAATTTACATGGTTAATATATATTTTAGATTAGCAGATTTTAATTTATCATTATTTAAAAGAAATGAACATATTACTTCTGTATTAGACTATTTTTAAATATCACAGTACTTACATACAAGTTCCCATAGAATATAAACCAGAACATTCGAAAACTTAACGGATTAATCATTTAAAAATTATTAAATCAAAACAACATTAAGTTTATCAATTATCTGTTAATTAGGTTTTGCTAAAATTAAATTAGTAAATATGTATTTTCGTGATAAAGATATCATTTTATTGCTTTCGATCGCCTTAATCGGTACTTATTTAAACGGAGTGCCTTCATTCACACTTATAATAGCATGATAAGTATTTTACTTGTAATGTAAAGATTTTACAACTCCTTGCATATGCATAAATGTTTTTTGTTTGTATCATCTTTGTGTTACTACACTTTGTCTTATAGTAATTTGCCAAGATTTGTGCCCGCGAGCTACTTCTTTCTTCTACCCAAAAGTCACAATGCGTGCCATAAAACTATACTTTAATGATTTCCACTTATAAGTATGTGTTTTTTTTATATATTGTGCTTATTTTGATACTGAAAAAATAAGTCAATACAAATAGTAATATTAATTTAGTCCTGTTTTTGTCCTAAACCATGCAATGGTGGTATCCATGTGTTAATCTAAAATGTTATATATAACTTCAGTGAGTTAAAGTTCTAAGTCAAACCTTTTTCCAGTATTTTTTGAGTTTATAGGTATTATACTTAAGCTAAAGGTACCGATAAACCAAAATAAGTGACTGACTGACATGTGACTTGCTTTATAAGAAAAGATCAGTTATATTTAAAAGTAACACCAACCAACCTTTAAAAACTTACAATCTATCAGAAATATTGATAGGTAGATTAATACGGTACAATAAAGTTAAAAGACTGTCATCACAATATATTAATAATATCTTTAATTATCGTCTTGGAACGAGCTAGACTCGAGTCGAGAACCTAGGTTTCTAACGCTTATGGCCAATTCTCGTATTAAGTAATTCTATTAATAACTATTTGTGTATTATTACACAATTCTTCAAGACTATTCATTATTATGGACTTATAATAAATAAAAAGTACCTTGTTTTGCGTACATAACAGAGCCCTTGGCTTTTTCACATGTTGGAATAGTTTTTATTAGAATAAATTTGAATTCTAAAAAAGATTTCTTTTCTACCGACTACCTAAGTCAAAAACAAATTGGAAGACATTACAGAAAACAAAGTTACTAAGAAACGAATCACACATTATTTAAAAAGTAGTACCATATTTTTTCTCCCAGAATACCCGGTAAATAACAAAAAAAAAATTAAAACTAATTAATCGTATAACATATGAGCTAAAATTATGGAAATTAAACCGAAGCCATTATAAAACGTTCTTTTTTTAAATGTGTTATTAAAATTTATCGAGAACATTTTTTTTTATTCCTTTATTTTAGTTCTGGTCATAGTTATTGGTCAGTAATTGGCCTTTGATATATCAACCCACTCGTACATGTTGATGCATGATTTCAAACAGTTTTTAAATCTGACGTTGAGATTTACCATAAACTTATGCTTATAATTAAATATGCAATATGTTACCTGTAGCTACATATACATTACGTAGATACACAACGTGAGCTTGTTATACATATTAGGATTTAAAACAGCATTAGAATGTTTTACATCATAGCCTTACCAACTTCTTATTTACATAATAGTGTGTACCCAGATTCTTTTTTGCATATTATTAAGTTCTACTTAGATCTGTAAATGGCAGTAATCTAAATATGTAAAGTTACGAGACACTCGGTAAAGAGCATTATTAGTAATAGAATCACAATTGATATCGCTATAGACAGGACTTTCCACAACTATTTTATTGTACGAAAATAGAAATAAATAAGCATTAGTTTGTAACCGTCGCTTTCAAATATTTTAACAAGTTCCTCAGCGGACTGAATTTTTAAATTATTAGTACCTTTCATTTATAATATTTATTTTTTTTATTAAATCTGATGTATAATTGATTGTTCAATGAAAAACTGGTTTTCTGAGGGATTCATTTTAATACTATCTTATTTGTTGCAGGTGAAAGTTCGGGGTCGTGTTCCGAGGAAGAAATACATAATGTTATACCAGAAGATGTTAGAGAACGTCCTGAGACCCATATGTGTCCGCGATGTCAGGAACAATTCGAAAATTTTAACGACTTTTTATATCATAAGAGACTTTGTGATGAAAAAGCAATTCAGATGGGTGAAGAAAGAATGCATTCTGATCCCGAAGACATGGTTGTTTCGGGGGACGAAGAAATGGATAGTCCCAACAAACGCCTAGAACAAGTAAGAAGACACCGTCAGGATGCTGAAAATAATAACAGTCTCGAAGATGGAGAGGCTGAAGTACCTGAAGCTGATGTACCACCAGTAGTAGGATTACCCTTTTCCGTAGCTGGTCATGTAACGCTAGAAGCTTTACAGAACACTAAAGTTGCAGTTGCACAATTCGCTGCTACAGCGATGGCCAATAATGCAAACAACGAAGCAGCTTTGCATGAGCTTGCAGTATTGCAAAGCACATTGTTTACTTTACAACACCAACAAGTGTTCCAACTTCAACTTATAAGACAATTACAAAATCAGCTATCTCTAACTAGAAGGAAAGACGATCAGCAAGCGAGTCCGCCACCATGTGAACAGGAACCAACCGCTCCGTCAACGCCAGTTCGTTCACCGTCGCCGCCTCGTCCGCCACGGGAGCCATCTCCTGCCGAACCAGCTCCTCCTACCAGCCAAAGCTTGCCATCTACCCATTCACATATTACACCAAAAATGGAACCAATATCCATTCCTAAACCACCAACCTCATCTCCACCAATGATGTCTCATCCACCCTACAGTTCCATTTCGTCATCATTAGCATCTTCAATTATTACAAACAATGATCCTCCGCCGTCCCTAAATGAACCAAATACGCTTGAAATGCTACAAAAGAGAGCTCAAGAAGTTCTTGATAATGCGTCACAAGGTCTACTAGCAAACAATTTAGCTGACGAACTGGCCTTCCGTAAGTCAGGAAAAATGTCGCCATATGATGGAAAAAGCGGTGGACGAAATGAACCCTTCTTTAAACATAGATGCAGATATTGTGGAAAAGTTTTTGGTAGTGATTCTGCGCTGCAAATTCATATACGGTCTCATACTGGAGAGAGACCTTTTAAATGTAACGTGTGTGGTTCAAGGTTTACTACAAAGGGAAATCTTAAAGTTCATTTCCAAAGACACACAGCAAAATTCCCTCACGTCAAAATGAACCCTAATCCAGTGCCAGAACATTTAGATAAATATCATCCACCACTATTAGCTCAGCTATCGCCAGGACCTATACCTGGAATGCCACCACATCCACTTCAATTTCCGTCAGGAGCACCAGCGCCTTTCCCACCAAGCTTGCCATTGTACAGACCTACGCATCATGATTTACTTCCCCCACGACCTCTGGGAGATAAACCTATGCCACCACATCCACTTTTTGCAATGCGGGAAGAACAAGACGCTCCTGCAGATTTGAGTAAACCATCTGCACCAAGTCCTGCACGTTCAAACTCAGATATATTTAAGTCGGAACCACAGGATGAAGAATGCCAACGTGAATCGAGTTTTGAAGAAACTGACCGAATATCGCCTAAACGAGAACCAGAAGACAACGAACCTGTTCACGATGCGGAACAAGAACGATATCCATCAACTTCTCCCTATGACGATTGCAGTATGGACTCAAAATATAGCAACGAAGATCAAATCGGCAGAGAAAGTCCACATGTGAAGCCGGATCCTGATCAACCGGAAAATCTATCAAGTAAGAGTCAATCGATATCCGGACCAATTTCAATTGCAACGGGACTTCGTACATTTCCTTCTTTCCCATTATTTCCCCATTCTCCTCCTAGTAGTATATCTTCAGAAAGATTAACTCCATTCCACAATATTACACATACTGTTATTGAACCGGAATTAACTCGTGACCCAACAATATACAACTCTCTTTTACCTCGCCCTGGCAGCAATGATAATTCGTGGGAAAGTTTAATAGAAATAACAAAAACCTCAGAAACGACTAAGT
Source organism: Eurema hecabe (assembly GCA_026213755.1). Taxonomy (NCBI): domain Eukaryota; kingdom Metazoa; phylum Arthropoda; class Insecta; order Lepidoptera; family Pieridae; genus Terias; species Terias hecabe. The sequence goes on along the minus strand of JADANM010006787.1, from coordinate 4,668,779 downwards.
TACAACAATTAGTAGATAACATTGACAATAAAGTATCTGATCCCAATGAATGCATAGTATGTCATCGTGTTCTCTCGTGTAAAAGTGCACTGCAAATGCACTATCGAACTCACACTGGTGAACGTCCCTTTCGTTGTAAGTTATGCGGCCGCGCTTTTACTACAAAGGGTAATTTAAAAACACATATGGGTGTTCATAGAATTAAACCACCTTCTCAAATGTTACATCAATGTCCAGTTTGTCACAGAAAGTTTACTGATCAAAACCTTTTACACCAGCATATTCGTATGCACACAGGTGAACGTTACAACGGTCATTTTGAACAATTGACCCGAGAAATTTGCGACTCCCAATCTTTCAGTAACAATGACTCAGACGTCACAGACTATACCTCGTATTACTCTGTCCCAACTCCAACCTTTCCCACTCCATCCACTCCTGGCGACCGAAGGGCGGACTCCCGCGGAACCGACGATGAGAGCGGCCGTGACGAACGCGAGCTTTCTACTCGGGAGTTCGACGATGAACCAGACATAAAGGATCGTCGAACTTCGCCGCTCTCCGTCTGCGCCACGGCGTCCGAGTACGAAATGAAAACCATCACCACAACGGCTTCCCTCCCATCGGCGACAGGTTCGGAGAGCGGGCGCAGCGCACGAGGCTCGCCGCCGTCGCCAACGCCGTCGCCGGCGCTGTCTACTCCACCGCGGCTGCCGCACCACTCGCCGCTGCCGTCGCCGCCCACGCCCCTGGCTGCGCTCGGGGCTCTCGGTGGATCGCCCTTCAGCCCACTAGGACTTGCGTTCCCTCCCGCAGGTATGCGACAGCGGGATCTTAAATAATAGTCCGCCCCGGTCGTCCACACTTCCAATCCCTACATATAGTCCTAATATTTTTTACTCTAATATAACCTAACTTACCGGGTGTTGAAGGACATGGTGGCTTAAATATGTTTTAGCATGGAATTTATAAATGAACAGAATGTTATATTTAGGATATAAATATTTGCAATAAATAACTTTAACGTTTATTTGTATACAGTGCGTGGAAATACGACGTGTACCATCTGCTACAAAACATTCGCCTGCAATTCTGCGTTGGAAATCCACTACCGAAGCCACACCAAAGAACGTCCATTTAAGTGCACCGTTTGCGATCGAGGCTTTTCTACAAAGGTTAGTGTCTATCAAATTACTTTTAGTATTTATAACTTTGCCCTTTATGCGCCCAATAATAAATAACAAGAACAAACGTAAAAATTACATTATTAAAACGAAATTCCTTATTTCTAATCGTATGAACTCCTATCGAGTATCTTTGGCTCGAAGCCAGTTCATACTTTATTGTTACACAAATAGCGACACATATCTACGCGTTTACGACGTTTCCTCTAATTTTCACAACATATCAAATACGTTTTAGCGCTAAAATACCAAAATGCACGTTCTAATAATACCTAATATCAATCCAATGGTTAGTTCGGATATAATATTAGGTTTACCTTTTAAAAACGTTCTCGGCGAACCATAGCAAAGACCGAGCCGACATTGGTGTGCGAAACTGCATACTCCGGTTTCATTTCATCCAAGTTTCAGTGCATTAATTTTGCAGGCTGTAATTACAAGTCTCTAGTCGACGCCTCTAGCTCGCATAAGTTTCGGTCGTTATTCGTTGTCTTCCTCTCTTGAACCCAGACTTGCTGAGTAATTGACGACCAACTTTACAAACTTGTAGGCTCGTTTATTCTGATTTAATCAAATCGAATTGTATTAACTTCCTTTTGTAATACTATGAACTTACTATTCTATAAAAGACCTTATTTATTGCACTATTAATTGCAATTCTCATTGTTATAGCATATGGTAAATAAGCATAATCACATTTTAATTTATGGAGCGAGCGTTTGCTATGATAACTTAATTATAACGAGTTGATACAGTCCGCGATATCCCACGACTTTTTGTATGCGATCAAATGTTTTAAATTGCCAGGATTCATATTTTCCCAGTTCTATGCCTAAAATGGCGGTTGAATCCTTTAAACGGCTTTCATTACAGTCTATTTATGTCTGAAGTAAGAAACCACTCAACGGCATAACTTGACTTTCGCCGATTTACCGGCGAGCCATGTTCACTTGACGCGCTCAGATATGCAACACTGGCTTTACATTTAAGCGCTATTCTAGATATTACATCACCTTTCTATTGTTATTTTCTCGATTCTCCGTAGGTATTGAATGTTACATTTGCTGCTTCGAAGCATGAGATTCTTTTCTTGTTTTTTATCGTTTACGTGTATTATAAGGTATATGTATTTTGTAGGCATTTATAAATACTTTAAAAACTTTTAATATTTCTAAAAATCGTTTTGCCTTGAAATATTTTACCTTAAATACATATTATGTTCTTGATGGCAATTTATATTTCGCTTAAGATTGATTTGTTAAACATAAAATATACCCTTAATTTATTAACGACTATCTAACAGTTAATGACAAAACATCTGAAACTCCTAACGAATTGATAAAATAATACATTATCAGATTCACATAATTAATGCAATACATAAAACGGTTCAAAGAATATTTTTACTTTTATGGCGAATCAAGTTTTATAATCAGTTTAAACAATATTTCAAGCAGAAAGCTGCGCTTGCGTCGCGGAGCTTCGTCGCCACAAAAATGATAAGTCATAAAAACAACGTCACGGAAAACGATCGGAATATTAATTCATGTCGTAAAATATTTATTGCTTATAAATCCTTGAGCCTTTACCTACGCTTCTCCTCATAAAAAGATTATTTATGTTTGACAAAATAACATTTTTCGTTGTTTCCCCAAGTGTCCAGGCGGATAGCTACCTCGCCAATAAAATAAGTCTAAAAACTAATTGAGGCGCCGCGAATTTAAAAATCATTGTGAAATTGTTTCGTTTTTTTAATCTATATTCTATTATCATTAACAAGTTTGAAACTAAAAAATAATTATTAGTTGAATTGTAAATTAAACCTTTAAACCAGAATGCAATTGTCATATGTAGAATTAATTATTTTTGGTGTAAAAGAAAGTGCTATTACGGTTATCGGTTGTTTATGATTAATTATGTTCTACTTATCGTGACGGTATATTATTAATTTATGTACGAGTCACAGACCTTATTGCGATTGTTTTTAATATAGATAGGAACCTAATTGAAATTTTACATCTGACACAATAGGTAATAATTATATCATAATATCTTAATTATAATGTTGACAAATTTTATTAGATGTTAACTCGTCGGTGTATTATCGTTAACAAAATATTTTATTAATTAACTTTAATGGAGGCAATATTACATCACAATTCTTTTCACAATTGTAAAAGGGTTGGTAATCTATTGAAAATTTATGAAGTTTCATATATTTGGTCCAAACCTTTTCAAAACTTACATTTTCAATTCGTTAGGTTCGTAGGTACATGTAGGTACCAACAAATCTGAATAAGTACCTAAATCCTATTCTTTGATAACAAGCAACAATATCTAAATTTATATATTGATAAATAAAAAAAAGCACTAAAGCAAATATATTTAAACAATAAAATAAGTGAACCTATAAAAAGGACACCTAAGTATCATACCTACATTATGTAGCTGCAAAGAGTTATTGATAGAGAATTTATTCGAAAGATAGGAATGTACGGACTAACCTACCATATAAAATGTTATAAAGCAAACAATGGCAATAAAATATTAAATATATCGACTGTGCCTTAGCTTTGCGGAATACGAATGTCAGATCAGTTGTAGCGAATATCGGGAAACAAGCAGCGAGCTCTTATCGAATAGTGTCTGCTTACAAGCACATTTAAAATTACAATAAGTGTCGCCAACACCCGTACAACCGATGAAAGTTCACGCGCCAAAGTATGTATTATCGATTATTCTAATCACAGTTGCCAGTTTATTGACTTCAAATACCCTTACGTGTTAGATAAATAGCTAACTCATTTCCCGAAAATAATACCTAATTTGGTGGAATTCTTATTTGATATATTTGTTGTGACTGATGTAGGGATGGTAAAAAGGTTATTATTTAAAATAAAATAATTTTAATCATTATTATGAGAATATTTTTTATAGAATATTTTAATAGAATAGCTAGTAGGTATATATGATAATAATACATCTTATTCGAATTCATCACACGTAAATGCCTACATAAAACTATAGAATCCTGTATTATATCATAAATATTCAATTAAAACATACTGTGTTGTTTTAAATTGAATGTCTAAACCAATAATAAAGTTATTCCAACGTAACCCATGAAAATACCACCGCGCCATCTGTTGTCGAGTAGCAGAATTATTAAAAAGCTTATTTCGTAACTGCTGGTTTTATAATTATTCGGGTGATTATAAAGCCCTAACGGCGTTATAAGCTTCTTCTAAAATACTTGGGTTTACTTTAAATATATTTTAACTTCATTTCAAATTATGCTATCTCTTCCAAAAATAAGTCGATATTGAGTTCTAAATAGCTCATAACTATTTAGAATACAAGTATACAAATAAACAAGCTTCATATAATTATTTTATCGATGTTTGACATTGATAAATGTTAGATAAATAATGTTCAAATTTTAAAGCATTTTGATGTTAATAATATCTACCATAATAATAAGTCGTGGAACATAAATAAACACATCGTCAATGCATAAGAATTACCTTATTAATAACTAAAGTTCCAAAAGTATCGTGTGACCTCCTTGAAATATGTAAATAAATCACTTTATTTTTACATAATGAAACACGCTGCCCGTGGATCTTATTTACTTTGAATGCTATATGCCGTGGTTTACTTTAACTGACTAATTAGATACTAATACTATTTTTATAGACTAAAATCATATCTCTAGACGATAAAATGCAATAAGCTTATTTAACTAGTACCTATTCTCGTATTTGCCGCATAATCTATTCTCACATTTTCATCACATAATTTTTTTCTTTTTACGTTGTAAATTCGTGTCCTCTATTTGTTTGATAGTGATATTATTTGATAGTGCCCCCGAACTAGAGCCCCATGTGTGCTGAGCGTGTGTGTAAATTTGCGTGTCTTTGTGGTTCCAGAGCAGTGGCGGTTGCCAATGCGGCAGGCGCGCGCGCGCCGCTCGCCCGCCTCACGCCACTGCTTTGGACCTTTGGAACGCCTTCGTCTACCCGGTATGAGAGAGCGACGCCTGAGCGTGGACTCTATAACTATTCACTTTTTGCTTGTCAATAACTTCCCAAAATTGCATTCGATTAAGAACCGCCGAAACGAAATCCGAGAACTAATAAATGATTTCTTTTATAGGGCAACATGAAGCAACACATGCTCACGCATAAGATACGGGACATGCCGCCGGGTTTCGACAAAAATGGAAGTGGTCCTACGGGGCCGGCGAGCGAGGAAGGGCGCGAGGCGAGCCCGGAGAGGCGCTCGTCGCCCGACAAGATGGACCTGAAGCGCTCCCCGCCCGCGCACCCGCCGCCGCCGATCAATCACCCGCCCCCCATCGATATGCCGCCGCTACCAAAGAGACTTACAGGTACTATTTCCATTTGCATTACTATGAACATGTTAATTTACTTAAACGGTCGATCAAGACATAACTAAATTTAAATAAACGTGCGTTAAAAAATTGTTTTTCTCAAGTAAAATATATTAACTCATCAACGTTAAATTAGTCTTTAAAATTCAATAGCTCATAATGTATGCTGACTTCGTATTATAATGTAAGATACTTACCTCCAGTGCCAAGCGCCCCTGTCCACCCGCCGCCGTCGGCGTCGTCGAAGCATCTTTGCGGAGTGTGCCGCAAGAACTTCTCGTCGTCGTCAGCGCTGCAGATCCACATGCGCACACACACGGGAGACAAGCCGTTCCGATGTGCAGTATGCCAAAAAGCGTTCACTACCAAAGGAAACCTTAAGGTATGTACCTGCATCTACAAAATACGTTCATAAGAGTACTTCTTTAATATAATCGAACAGAAATAATATCTCACATGCCAAATAAACTGTACTAAGACTAGATAATAATTATTATAAAACAAACATTCTATATTAAGAAATAAATTTCAAAACTACTGTTTAGTTTTCCCTCGTAGGTATTATATATTGTAATAATCACCCTTTGTTTAATTTATATTATTAATAAATATGTTGTTTGGTGCAGGTACACATGGGCACGCACATGTGGAGCGGCGGCGCGTCCCGGCGCGGGCGGCGCATGTCGCTGGAGCTGCCGCCGCGCCCGCTGCACGAGCCCCACGACTTGCTGCGGCGTCCCGACCTCTTCTACCCATATCTGCCCGCGCCCTTCCTCAACGGCATGCAGCAGAAGGTGAGCGACATTTACATCCCTTACACACTTATTTGCATTCATGTATTTTCAATTAAAGACAAAGTACTTAAACAAATCTTTTGTTTGCAGCTAAATGAAATATCTGTCATACAGCAGAGCGCCGGACAGAACGGCGTAGCTGGAAAGTTTCCGGGTTTACTCGGCTTCGGAGCTTTCGGAGCGGGAAGACCTGGCGCGGCGTCACCCCTAGAAAGGCCGCCGTCTCTTGAGAATGATGAGCGTCAAGCCGCTATGCGTGAGTTAGCCGAACGAGGGAGGGAGCTGGCCGAGCGCAGCCGACAGATGCGTGAAGAGAGCGACCACTACCGCTCGCCGCCCGCGCACGCGCCGCATCCGCCGCCGCCCGCGCAGCCCTCGCCGCCCGCGCCCCACCACCCGCACCCGCACCCCCTGGCGTCCTTGCCGCCGCCTGCACGCACTGAAGGGCTCACTGTCTAAGTTCGACGCGATCTAAAATTGGCTATTCAATTCGAAATTTGCTGAACGCCAAACATAAGCCGGCATCACCACGTCTCCCGATCACATTCCAAATATTCGACTCAACGCGGGCTATAGAAATCCCCAAATTCAACGACGGATGTTGTCCAAATATTCTCAATTATATATGTACAAAGATGATAAAGTACTCAAGTGAAGGACTGATAGTATGAAAAATTGTGTTATGATAGCGTAAGTTAACACGCTAAGTATCGATGTATGTATCGAGTCGTTATTCCAAGTGTTATTACGCCTAGTATTACTTTAAGTAACTTATATGCACGAGTACGGGCCTGGGGCAATCCGGGGCTCGTAAGAGTCCCACTATTATGTCATTACTCTGTGATAGTGCACATGAAGAGGCTGTGTCTCTCGGACAGAAGTATGAAAACAGTATCAAATGTATTAGATACAGTCGAATGTGCTTTAACATCAAAAGTAATTATAAATTATCCCAAAAATTAATTAAATTCATAAATCTATATATCTTAACTTGTAAATAAAATGTATAAATACTTAGCTTATAAGAAAATAGTTTTATTATTAATTATGCTATATCTATATTATTATTATATAATGTCAACTGGAGTGCGATATGCATGATTTAATTAATACCACATTCCAATGTGAAGAGATTCTTAGAAATTGTGAATGTGTCAGCTAATGATGCATACAACATTCAAATTTCAAGTAGACATCTAAATATATGTAAGAATCTTCTTTGGCAACGAAAACGTATGTGTAATATTCTATCGATGATTGATAAATAAGGGATGTATACCTTACATTATTAACTTATTCTCGCTCTAAGTACTCAATATATTTCTATATTTAATGATGGTAACAGAGGTTAATGACATATTCATATCATGTAAATTAAAAAGTATTTGCATTTGAGGTCTACATAGATTTAAGTGTTTAGAGTCATAGTAATATTGCTTTAGGATATTTCAACATATCTTTGTAAAAATGTATGTTACTGGTTTTCCAGAGTAATGAAAGTATGTACTTCTCAGACTGATTGTTAATTTACGAAATTGTGTTTCCATATGTGCATTTCGATGTTAGAGAACCATATGATCTGTATTTAAACTATTTATACAGTATGTTCGCAATCCTACTTTAATAGATGTGTATAAATGTTCAGCTAAATTATTTATCTTGTAAAATCATGCATACACTCTTAGGCTTTGTACTACTAGGCGTTTTACGAGCGATGTCGTTTCTCAATAATGGCTGCGTTCTGCCTTTTAAAAAGGGGTAAACACTATCGCTGGTAAAACTCGTAGTGGTATAGCAGCCTTAGTAATTAATATTTGTGAGGCGATAGGTCTCGGCAACATTTAGTTGACTAGCGTAAATTCTCATAGCACCTACAGTTTAATTTTCATGTTGCGAATAGATATAGCGTAGAGTTAGCCATGAATATGATGTGTCATGTCCATGTCAGTATAAATAATCGATTGTAAATTATTAAATGTTTATGTAAATGTCCAGAAAGTATTCAAATTATTTAAAAAACTACTATAATACTATTTTCTTTTTCTTTTTGTTCTCCTTCCCCTTTCTCCCTTGTTTTATTTTTTCCATAGCAATCTTACAATAGCAATAGAAATTTTTAATAATTTGCTTGAAATACATCACACAAAAGCGATATTTCAAAGTGTACCCAAGTATCATATCTTCTCACATACAGTACTTATTTCACCTAGTTTTGAAACTATTCTGTTGAATGACACCTACGAACAAAACCTACATAACGCACCACATGCTTAAAGAGAGACTATAAATGTAAAACAAGCAGGCAAGCTGTTTGTACTTTGTAATAAGAACAAGTGTATCACAGCAAATATTTAAGGTTTGTTGAATTGTTCCTTACAAAAAACATCGTTCTGTTTTTATTATATTGACAATAATTTCTTCCATAATTTTACATTCAAATTAAAGTTAGTTTGCTAAGATCAAAAACCCATTCATCTAGTCAAAAATAATAAATTAAATATAATCTGACATCGTCGTACATACATTTTCGTTTTGTATTCTCTTGACAGACGCACTAAAAGTTAATGACGCGGGAAAGTTTTTTGACTCGGTTATTCAAAACACACAGAGTCAACAACTGTAATAATCTATACTAGCAAAGTTTGTGTGTTTGTTAAATTGTAAGGGGTAATCTCGGGATCTACTAAACCGATTTTAATAATTCTTTCACCAATAGAAAGCCATATTATTGCCGAGTGTCATAGGCTATATCAAAAAGGATTTTTAACATTATGCCCAACGAAGCGGACACGTGTCAGCTAGATATTTATAATTTGAAACAATATAAAGAAAACCAACAATAATATCGTTTTGTATACTTTTATTTAAATTTTACATAATATAAATTGCATGAGAGAAAGACGCGTAAAAGAAAGTACTAGGAGCGCACGAGCACTAGAAGTTGATGACGCTGGCGAGTTTCTTGACGCGGTTGAGCAGCAGGTCGCCCTCGCGGATGGTGGCCTGGTAGAGCTGCGAGCGGTCGGCGTCGGCGCCGCGCCCCGCGCCCGTCACCACGCACCCCGCCACCGCGTCGATGCGGCACTGCAGTCGCCCCGCCGCCGTGAACCTGCACACATCCATACTAATATTATAAATGCGAAAGTAACTCTGCCTGTCTGTCTGTCTTTCCATCACGCTAAAACTACTGAACCAATAAGAACGAAACTTGGTACAAAGATAGTCTAAAGCCTGGGGGAGGCTACTTTTTTTTTAATCAACCCCCAAAAGGTTGCACGAGGGGGTGAAACTTTTTATAATTTTACGCTTTCACGGCCAAACCGCTGAACCGATTGTATTGAAATTTGGTACCATCTGTGTCTAGAGCCTGAGATAAACCATAGGCTACTTTATAACAAAACTTTTAAAAATTGAAATTAAAGTCTACGCGGACGGAGTCGCGGGCTACAGCTAGTATTATATAACTTAGCTGCACGAATTGCAGTTTTCATTCCGGTAATAAAACCGGTTAAGCCTAAACTCTTAAATTTCAGCCTAAACATGAACAACCAACATTCTTATTTATATCCTAACAACCAACATTCTTATTTATATCCTAACAAACAAAAATTTTAATCAGTAATATCCGTTTAAGATTTGGGAACGTAAATTCCCTATTAAGTACATCAATTACTTGAGCAAAAACTATTAAGAAGTTGTAGGTAGAATCGAAAATTCTACAGTGCAGCCAGAAAGAGGTAACAAATCATGATATTTTAGTATCATTTAAAAATATATAAAAATACTTGTAACATTTAATATTTATTTATTTTTTTTTGTTATATTCCTTGACTCACTCAGTTATATATCTATATTAGTATGATAGTTTCAGCAGAAAGTTGTTCATTAAAAGAGAATATCATCTCTTTCTTATCATAGGCCTACAACCACTTCCAGCCAGAGTAGATCATCTAGTCTACAATACTTACGTAGAGATCTCTTCTTCGATAAATTCCCGGGTGACTCCGAAGGTGTCGGCGATATTGTCGAGGCTGAGTGAGCGGTACGCGCGCAGTAGTTGCACGTAGGCTTTGATGCGAGCTTCGCGCACGTAATGCTGGTAGTGGGGCCTGAACACGGGATCCACGCAAATCTGTGTCTCCACCTGTAAATATTACATAAATTTTATATAATAACTTACAATTTTATAACGCTTTAAAGGTATACGTGAGTATATATGGCCTACTTAAATTAAAAATTAAAAACACAGATAGGAATTTGACTATACAATTAATGTCCTATATAGTTGAGGAATGTCATTATTTTAAATATATGTATTTTTATTCTATACTAGCTGTTGCCCTCGACTCCGTCTGCGTTTACTTTCATAAAAAAATTATTCCCCTGGAAACTGGATAAAAAGTATCCTATGTCCTTCTCCAGGTTCCAAACTACATCCCCACAAATTTTCAGCCAAATCAGTTGAGCCGTTATCGAGTTATAAGTGAAGTAACTAACACAACTTTCTTTAATATATATATATACCATTCTATTAATTTTGATTTTTTATTTGCACCCTACCTTAGATTAAAATATTTAGTACAAAATTGTACACCACACATGTTAATATAACAATACTTGACATATTTTATCCTACACATATTTAGATAACAATAATTGACAAACCTCCATATCATTTGATTCAAACACTACTTCATTAAACATAATACCTACAGTTAAACAATGAAACAAATATACACACCCAAGCAAGACTCTTCATGAAGTCGGCGTAACGACACTCATGTAAGGACTCCACAAGTTCCCGCAGCTCTGGGAAGCGAGAACGCAAAGCTTGGACAGCTGCTCCTTGCCTCCGGAGGGCGGCTTGTAGCGCATGACGCTCCAGTGCTAACGCGCATGCCAGTACACAGTACTGAATTATAGTTCCTTAAAAAAATTAAGACATGATTATCTTAAATTGTTTCATTTAAAATGTGATAACAAAATTTTAAAAATAAAACTATCATTACATTTACAAGCTGAAGAAGTTCGGTTTTTTTGTATGCATGTAATTATAGAAAAATGATTTTTTTTTATAAAGATTGATTTATGTGGCCGTGTTAATAACTTGTATTTCCTTATACTGACAAAACCATAGAGTATAGTTAGTCACATTACAACTCACAAGTTTCTATAAGTTCTTACCAAAATCAACTAATTCATATGATTCGAAAGTAGAAACACAATCAATGAACAGATCAGCAGCATGACTGTAGTCTCGTACAGCTAAACAATAAATAGCTTCATACGCCTTAAGCTTGTTCCTGGATCTCCAGTCACCTCCCTTGTCTACTAATTCATGGGCCTGAAATCAGAGAATTTATACCAATATAGTTTTAAAAGTAAATAATATTTTAAAAAAAACTTTATGCAGATAGAATTTGGATTATTATTATTTGGATTACCCTCCCAAATAAAGGAAGAATCATTAAAATCAGATCAGACTAGGTGAAGGAATGTCTTACAAATGAATGAATGAATTACAATATTCAATCTGTTCTCACTATTACAAAAAAAAAGAAAATAAAATGATTATATACAACCTCTCAAAGTTTCAAATAATCTTGGATGAACTCTTATTAAACGTGAGATAGTATTTATAAAATCATTATTAATGTTTTACTTTTTTTAACTACCTTATTAATTGCCTTCCCCATATCTTTGACGTTGCAGCCATGAAAATATGAAATTCTGAATAGAGCAAATATAGCATCAAGCCTCCTGTTGGTGGTCAATGTAGAGTCTTCATATTTAGCTGTAGCCAAAGTTGTTGCAGCTTCTTTGTCTCCAATAGAACAAAGATAATCCAAACTGTAATATTGAATTATTTTATAATAATAGACATATTAATAAAGAAAATAGAAATAGAATATGTTATAAAAAAACATTACCGATCTTGCCAGACAGGTGTCTCCGAATCGTCTTCTTGGAACTTAGAAAGCCTATCTTGGTTTTCTTTGGTCATTTGATCATACAACTTTTGATCAAAACTCCAACCTAAATCAGCACAAACCTCTTTATAGTAAGGGGCCATATTTCCAGCCTTTATACCTTGTAACAACTGTTCTTTTAATTCTGGATTATTTTTAAGTTGAGGTAATGTTAATTTAAACTTGATTCCAGCTAACGCCATGTATTCAGGAGTTTTGCCCTCGGCGGAAAGCTCCATTTTTGATCGAATGGACGTTAATACTTCTAAGTGTTATATTTTGAAATATATAATACTTTTAAATATATAAAACTTTTTAAATAATTACTTCAGTGTATAAAGTTATTTGCTCACAAATAATTGGGACTTAGGATTGACAAATGATTAGACAAATTTCAGATTCATTTCTGCTTATAATATACATAGATAATAACAGTAATATTACACCTGAATACAGATTACAAAGAACAAAATTAGCCTTGGAAAAATAAAGTTGATAGTTTATAATTTAAAATAAGCCAAAATAATAACTGGTTCTCTACTAAAATTATATGTATTTTTTTTATTTTTACCTTTCTGAACTAAACTTTAAAACTTAAAAACATATTTTAAAAAGTCAACGTCAAAGTCATTTTTCAATTTTCATTCTTGATTCTTATTGACAGACGGTGTTCACCAGTGTCCAGTTGTCTAAACTCTAAAATCTAAATTGAAAATTAAGTACTCGCTATTGCGAAATTTGTGGGCAGCTTATTTAAAATAAACTTTGATAAACAATAAAATTGAAATGTGCCATACAAAACTTACATGGAGTATATCGTCTTTACAATAGTATTTTAATACTATCAATTTAAATCAAGCCGTTGCGCTGAATGTTGTTGCTGATTGTAAAACATTAGCAAAAATTTAAAATGAATTTAAGCGATTTAGTTAGTAATAGTCATCAATCAATTAAAATTGTTCCATCTGTAGAGGATACTTTACGTGATTTGGGCTTAGATGTTCATCTTGATGTGTACAAAATACAGTGGTTTGATCAATTACAAAGGACCTGGAGAACTTGGAAGAAAAGCCCTGCTATGGAAAGCCAACTTAGGCCTTTATTTCACTTTGAAAATCCATTTCGAATAGCTCTTGTGTGCACAATAAAGTGTCATGAATTCAAAGATTGTAAACCAAATACATTGCCCTACTATATTGTTGAATCATTGCAAAAATGGTCTGAAACCAATAACATATTTCCAGATGAATCTCTAAAGCTTCCAGCATTTCATATTGCTACTATACAAAGAAATCCACATTTTCTCCATTTAACTGTTAAAACATATAATATAAAAACTCAAAGAGATGCAATTTTGCCCCAAGTTAAAGAAATGATAAAAAATGATAATTGCAAACAAGCTACTCAAATAGTCAGTTCATTAGAATTGTATGATGAAATTCCAATTGAAGATTTATTATTTCCATTAATCTTGCAAGACAAAATTAATGTAATTGATGAATATCTCGCTGAGTCTCCCAGTCAAGTCAGGCCACTTTTAAGGTTTTTAGATTCACTTCTTGATAGAAAAATTAACCTCAGAGAACATTTACAAAAATTTATAGAAAATCATCAAATATTTAATATTAAATATGAGAAGCTTCATTATAAGCCCCTTGGAAAACTTGTTGCACGAATATGTAACAAATTCAATGTTCCCATAGACACATGCAAAAATCTAAGCAAGAATCGAACATCGGGGGGCTTAAGATATTTAGTTTATCAAAAATATATAGAGCATAAAGTCAGTGCATCTGTTTGGGATGATTTAGTAAAGGACTCCTTAAAACAAAGTGAAGGTTGTGCAGAAGAATTTATCAGTATGTTAGTTGACTATGACCATACGGAAGCCCTTAAGTGGGCAACCTATTTAAAAATAGCAGAAGATCAACTTCCATTAGCTCTTAAAAATTTAACTATTCCAGAACAACCCGTCGAAGAAGAAAACTGGGATGTTGAAGAAGAAACTGCACAAAAATTCTATGATATTCCAATATCTGAAGATTGTATTATAATGATTGACACAAATGAGAAGTTTTATGATACAATGTCTACCTTAGAAAAATGTAATTTAGTAAGCATTGATTGTGAATGGAAGCCATCATTCGGAGCAGCTCAATCACAGGTAGCTCTTATTCAAGTTGCAACAATAAATTGTGTATATCTCATAGACACAATACTTTTTAATGATAAGCAGTATTCCAGTTTTTGGTATAGATTCAATAAAGGGCTCTTAGAGAATGACGAAATAATTAAAATAGGGTTTGGTTTGGAACAAGATCTTAAAGAAATAAAAGCTTCTATTATAGGATTAAACAATATAAAAATAAAAGGTGAAGGATTATTAGATTTAGCACTTCTATGGAGTACTCTTATTGATAGTGGGCTTACTTTTCCAAATGCATGTGATATTGAAGGTAAAAGTTTAAGTTCCTTTGTACAAACTTGTTTTGGAGTGCCACTAAAAAAGACAGAACAATGTTCTAATTGGGAACTAAGACCACTTAGAAAGACTCAAATACATTATGCAGCTGTAGATGCTTATGTTTTGCTAGATATTTATAATTATCTCCAAAAGTTGTGCACAGAATGTAAAATAAATTTTGAAAATATATGTAATGAAGTTATGCTGGACAAAAAGCCAAAAACCACTAAAAAGCAAAAAGCCATTCATAAACTTGAGGCCACAGCATGCAGTTTTATAAAAGAACCACAACATTTAAAATTGCTTGTTGAACCAGAATTATCATATTTGATGGCATATTTAAGATACTGTGGAATTGATACTATTGTTGTGTCAACTGCTATGTTATGGCATGATACAATAGGTTTTGCTATTTCAGAAGACAGATGTATACTGACATCAAAATTAAGGTTCAGTCACACTTCTAAGTTTCCACAAAGCTCTATTTTAGACCTTGGTAAAGGAAGTATCAAAGATAATTTACAAAAAGTTATATCAACATTCAATGTTTCTATACAGCAAAAAGACTTATTTAAGAGGTGCATATATTGCAATGGAACAGAAATAAAATCTTTAACCTTTAATGAGCTCTCAGATATATATACGAAATCCAAAATTGAACCAGCACCAACTTTAAGTAACGAAAAGTACAGACATGATAGTATTGATGATGAAGATTCACTTGATAACTTTTATAGTGATTCAGAAGATGATAATAGATGCATATATAATGCATTTATGTATAATAAAAAGACTTGTATTACAAGTAAGGGGGCTTCAATAGACCTTAGTGACATTGAAAATATATTTTCGTTTTGCCAATCAAACCAAGACAAATCCATTTTTCTTTGTGACTGTTGCGGCAAACTGTATTGGGAAGAGGATGAGACATTAAAATGTATAAGTGGAGTTATATTACAATTACTGAATCTCAGTATTTAAAATAGCATGAACAATTATAAAAAATGTTACTATAATTGTGTTAAAGAAACATTTTGTTAAA